>JAQGCC010001711.1:0-21862 GCA_034698905.1 Xestoiulus laeticollis | reverse complement strand
CCGTGACGACGGAAATCATGACTTTTTTGGGCATCAATGTCGCGGCTTTATTGGCTCCGTGAGAACGGGGCTTAAGTCATGTGACCAGTTTAAATGAGTTCTGCAATGTGAATTAACACGCAAAAGTTTTCTTGATCCACATCAGTTGATCTACATCATCGTTGGTGTGAAGAAGGTGTTATATTAATAATTCAGATTTCTTGAAGCAAATCATTAAACCAAATCTCTTATTTAAATTGAAAAATATTTCAATTTAATTTTTATGTTCATTTGTATATGTACAGTAGAACCTGTCTAAAATCTATAGTCAATTTGTAAAATAGAGATTTAAATTGTTATTTCATTAATAAAGCATTGAATTCTGGACATTCTGTAAATATTGTACATGTACAGTATGTACATGTATACATAGTGTATATATGATGTCGGAATCTCAAGCAAGTATAGTAAGGTAGACATTTTTAAACGATGATGAAATGTTGAATTCCCAAAAAATGTAATAGCCAGAATGTCTCTAATCTACTTTCTGCTGACTTCTTCATGACGTTTAGATAAAAATTCGTTCGACAATCAATATCGCTGCGTGCCTATCTTATTTTCCAATAAATGTGCCAATGTAAGAAGGGGCTGAGAAAAATTGAGAAATTTAGGAACGTTACACACTGCTGCATTCGGCTTGTTTTCTAGTTTGCTTTTCTAGTCATAAAACGCATAAAATGCAGACTATTGCCCACACGTGTAAAGCATTTTATAAGATAAACGGTGCATTCGTCATACTGAATTCATCTTCACAACATTTTGGAAGAAATATAGCTTCAACAAAGAATCAACATTCGCTTATGAATTTGCTCACCAACAGGACTAGGTCATACAGAATGATACAAAAGTCGTATTTCTGTTACGAAGGCTCGAGAAATTAAAATCTAATCAATAAAACACCCAATAAATGAAACACTTATGCTAAACTCTTATGCTGTATGTACAAAAATACATGTGTTAGAGTCGACCAAGGTTATCATTTTTGACCATATAACCTAGGGTCCAAAGGTCACTATTAAAAAGTTACACTACCAAATGTGTAGCTGCTACATAGAACATTTAATGAGGTTACTTGAGTTGTGGCATCGAAATGGAAGCATACACAAATCAAGACCTGGCTGATATGAATTTCATTTATGCATGGGCTTACTGATGGCAATGCTAGATTGGCACAAAGATTGCAGAAAGATTGGACAAATGAATAACGTAGTGTATAATACTCCAGTGGGCACACAAGAAGATCTCGCTGCGGGCAATGTAAATGACATGCTGGGCATCTTTGAAAGTGTGCGTCAAACAATGATTCGCCAATGTGAGGCTTGCATTAATTGTAATCGTAGAGCATTTGAGAATTTACTGTAAAACATTGTAATAAACACGTAATTGTTGAAACATTCTGTGCCAACATTAATTCCATGTAACTTTTTAATAGTAACCTTTGGACCCTAGGTTCAATGGTGGAAAGTGTTTACCTTAGCTCACTCTATCACCAGTTTGAGTTTGTACCATGAGTTCAAAAACACAGCGGTTACACTCAAGACCTTGCAACTTAATATTATCTAAAATTTATTTACATTTCATAATAAACCACTGTAGAGAAATATCAAGGGCATTTCATATTTCATTGTTGGTGGCCTGTTTTCATTCGAAGAAGAAACTATAGCACAGATGAATTGTTTAAAATTTGTATGCCTATATGTATACAAAACCAACATATATTGATTAAAAATATTAAAAATTGATGATTTGTCGCTTTTTTTTTTTTTCTATTAGCATATGTAATATCTTAGAGCAGTTTCTGAAAACATTTAGCAATGAAGGAAAGATCAAATGAGAGAACATTTTGACTTTTCACATTTAAATTAATATTAATATCTTCAAAAACAAGAATTTGTGTATGTTAAAGCTTTATGATCAGTAGCTTAGTCTTTTTCAATTGAGTTTACGTAACCGAGTTGCCGAAAAGAAATTCATATATTGAATTAAAAATGTATCACTAGTGGCATATACATGTATATAACTATGTTTTAAAATATCTGTAGTATAAAGGTGCCTCCAAATAGGAAAATGATTTGTTTAGTAACAAATAGCGTTACCCCATGCACATGCATAGACATTGATAATACATTAGTATACATAGCTTAGATTTTTATTATTTATATATATTCTCAACGTTTCACCGTTTCATTAATATTTCTGAAAAAACTGCGGAAATGGGCTAAAATATAAAAACAACTAACTATAACTTAAATTTATACAAAAAAGTATTACGCCAGTAATACTTTAATAATAAATTTGCAATGAAAATTAAATTAATTTATAAACCAGCTGTTAACAAATTTTAAGGGAAAGAGGAAATGCTTTAAAAAGGTATAGTGCGTCATGACAATATCTCAGTGTTTACTATTTGCAGTGAGTTAAATACGATCTTCTATCGTGATATCTCTATATATGATTTCCTTCTTGCATAAATTAAAATACACAACGAAATGCGATGCAGTCGAATTAATACTAAGCTTACAACTTACATGTATATCTCCAGGCCCAATGTTTCTACCAGGAAAATATGCTTAACCCTTTGCAGAAAAAAAAAACCCACCAGATAACTATAAAGACATAGGAGTGATTGTGAAAGTGCTTCTTTTCAAGGTATGGATTCGCAAGAGATCTAAACGTGATTAACAACTCATTGAAGTCCTCACGCTCGACTTGATCTCATTAACAAAAACAGGAAAAAATAAGATTGCTCGCAGGCTAGTCGCATTAAGACAGTTCCGTAGCGTATAATTAAGTAAGCTCTGACGAAACGTTAAGATAGATGAAAGTGCGTGTAAAACGTATAAAATATAATCTTTACCGATCCTGTAACCGTAACATCGTTATTCGCCATGTATGCTGATCTTGTAACAGCACGAAACGCACATTTGAATATTATGAATCAACTTGGTAAAATTTCATTAATGATTATTTTGAAATGAAATATGTTGTTAGATTAAGCCATAGATAAAACCGATAAGTGAAAAAATTTACGCCTAGCATTGAGAACATCTGTATAATAATCACAGCTTTAGATAGGACCACATTTGTGGAAATGAATTACGAGGTTCTATTGCTATAGCTAGTCCATTTAATTCTAGCATAAGGGGTGCATGTAATAGTTACCGTATTTACTAGCATATTAGAGGGATTGAGCAAGCCTCCCTTAATTCCCCGTCAACTGATTTACCTTAACGAGAACGCATTGGATAAACATACAACGCTGTCAATGTGGTTAGCATTAAGGGAGCATTAAGGGAGGCGTGCTCAATCCCTCTATTGACTCCCGTTTCTTTTTTCTAAATTTTTACCAATCAAAGCATGAGTGGGGCTATTACACGGAACAAGGTTTACATCTCCACTTTAGCAATTATTACTAGTGCATCCCGTATAGATAAATATTTCTGTATTGCAAGGCAAATATTCATTGATTCAAGCCATAATACATGCATGTATAACTTTTAAGGATTTCAACATTCAATTTCTAACAGTTCACGTATAAGGTGCGAAAACATTATTTAGTCGCATTTTCTGCATTGCGCAGTTCACTCACTCTTCTAGACCTATACGCACAATAGCATCCTCAAATAATCATTGTTTCGAATGTTGGATGGAGCAAAATTATTAAATGTACAGAATGTACAGACTAATTACACTATTTACATAGTTGTGGGTTTTCCATATACACGAATCTCCACATAGTGATTAAAAAAGCATGATTCTTAAACTTTAGATCTACACACGCTTTATAATGTAGTGTGGCAAACCTTACATACTCGCATGTTGGTAGGGATTGCCCCCCTTAGTGGGCAGCATATACACTAAAAACGTTTTGTTAAAATTCAACCAAATATTGAGTGCTATATGAACATATCAACATGGGGTTGAATTTATGTGTAACAACTAAATGTTGGGTTAAAGCTACTCAACATTGGGAACAATGTGAGGTTTGTGTTATGTATAATAAAGATGCCCAATTATGAGTTGATTATAAATAACACAATCCTCATTCCCAATTCTGGGCATAATTTTAACCAAACCTGTCTTAATAACTGAAATCCAACGTTGGGTAGATTTAACCCAATATTTGGTTGTTACACTTCAACCCAATGTTAACACAATGTTATATGTCCATATAGCACTCAATATTGGGTTGAATTTTAAACCCAACGTTTTAGTGTGTACACACTTTATAAATGAAAACATTTTAAAACTGTCCACGAAATTGCATTAATTACACATTTTCAACTCAACTAAATAAGCAATATTGTAATTATCTCGTTCAATAATTTCTGATGACCATTGTTAATCTATGATCCGTTATCATGGTTGTTTATAGCTTCATTTCTACATGTATAACTTTTGTTGTACAGTCCAGACATATATACTACCCATTGAACAGATTTCTTGCTCAAGAGCAATGAACTCATAGCAGTGTGGCGATTATTAACTGTCCACTCACTAAGTGATGGCAGGCCAAAATGCAGGTCAATATTTGGTCAATGCACTTACAAAAAACATTTTATAGCATTAATTAATCATGAATTTAGCCAAAGCTATTGTATGTGAAGCTTCGTACTGGTTATTTATTTTCGGCTTTCCTATAGCGACATCATTTTTTAGTACATTATCTAAAATGCACTGGTATTTCTTATGGTCAAACATGGTGCAGACAGCAATGACAAAAACATTTTCAAAATTCACATAAAACGACAACAAACAGCAAATCAATAAATGTAAAGCCAAAGGATTTCTAATGATAACAATAGTTTGTTTAAAGTTGCAGCCTCCATTGTATTTCAAAAGCATCTGTTTAACAATAAGGTGTTTTAGTTTTATAAAGTATTGCAATTAAATTATAGACAACAATTTTAGCGTTTTCGGAACACTTGAAATACGGTGCATTCAATATATTTTCATTTGCAAAAATTGTATTCCAAAAACTAATTTTCATTTCATAAATCAACCATAACCATTCAACTTCTGCAAGTTGAACATTTCAACATACAATAATTTCATAAAAGCTCTTCATCTTCAACTATTTTAATATTTATTTAGTAAATTGATCTAAAATTCCACTAAAACTGATCATTATAATAATAAATTAAAAAATGGCGATGGAGAAATCGATTGCCCTATAAATACCACGCTGGACGCATGAATAAATGATTTCTTCATAGTGCAGTTTTATTATATATGCATAAATCAAGAATATTTTGTAAGGAATGAAATGCATTATAACGTAACTTTATATTTTCAAATAATTAACATGTTTTCCTCTTGATATTGGTTCTCCTGTTTTAATATGTCTGTAGACGTAAACATGTAAGTATGTATTTATAATAACTATATCAACCATGTACATGTATAATAAGATCACCAATATCATTTTTTTCCCCTTGGTGTGCTTTTTAAATACTGAAGGTAATCAATGATGCTGGTGAGTACCCCTCAAGTATATACTTCTTATATGTATTCCTCAATTTTCATACAGCCAATGCAGCACATTAGCTAGGCTATATAGCTAACGTTCAAACAGGTTTTGAGAAAGTATCTTTGGCACTAGGTGTCAGCAGAGTGAATAAGCCTCGTAAGTTGTCACGTGTCATTAGGAATTGCTATCGCTAGCAGGCCAAACAAATAAGCAGCATAAATGGCCATAATGGTATATATGCTTTGGCCAAAGTCCAAAGAAAAGCAATGCACTTGGTGAAAAACGTCTTCTGTCTCTTTCCAGCCTATATTCAGCGTTCATAAGCCATCTCTCGGTCTTCATATCTCAGTGTATAAATCTAAGAAAAATAGGCCTAGAGAGACAAGACGAAGCTAGAGTGTAATACCGCGTGGCAAATACGGAAACTTTGCAACGGACCCAAAATTGAAATGGTAGAAACTGTCCAAGACGATAATCCCGTCGTGCATCATGGAACCTAATATGGAAAAGTGCAAAGCACATTCATCTAGATTTATTTTTGCTCATGGAATTTGGCTTCCATCAACAATTTATGTTAATGCTGAATTTGGAAACGGGTTTCATGTCGATGCAGGGGCTCCTGGCTCAAGCAAACAACTAAAAGCGTCCATTTAAGACGTAAAATGGCACAAACTGTATTTTATATCATGCAAGGGGTGCTTTCCCCAAGTCCATGCACCAACAAAATCTATATAGCCTACTGTAAATGTACAGTATGTAATGTATATTATTTTGATAGGACATTCTATGAAAGTATTTTCTTTCCATGGGACATGTCGATCCACTGTCAGCTGTGACGTACCACATATGTAACGGTACGAAGAAAGCAGAATAATTAGATAATGCATGAACAAATCTAAGAACATGACAGCCTAAGCATCAGTGCATGGAGAAATTGCAATACATAACATGTTTATTGCCTTATCAACAAAAATGTCCAACAACAAATTATTTTGATTTACATGTGAAATTGGGAATGCACATAGAATTTACTGGATTATGTATATTTTGTTTTTGCATCCAAGTATAACCCCGAAGAAATTCAACACTATAATGATTTCGAGAGATATTTAGTAGGGTATACATTCAATAAATCTTCTTAAGATAACTATATATAAATTAAACAATTAAGTCGATGCGCTAAGCAGGCTATATACATGTATGTATGCATGCTTATATAAAACAGTGTCGTATAGCGAGCCCTGGGGGGTTATATATGGGGTGGGAGAGATTGATGTTTTGCCAACTATGAACTGGCATAGTACTTTATATCGGTCTATTGAACCTATTAAGAATATTGTGTACTACACTCCGAGAAAAATAATAACAATAAAGGTGTTATAAGCTTATATAATGTACATGAATGTCAAAAATATAACACCTATATTTTATATCATGAAGAACCTTTATGTTCTAAAGTGTTTCTGAGTATCAGTAACTTTAATTTAAACTGGCCTATTAAAGGTGCTCACGAACACCATTTTAATAGACTGTGCTTTCATTTTTAAGTACCTTCAAAGTTAGGCCTACATGTAATTACTTCGAAATTCATGCTATACGTTTGTTGATCAAAATACCCTTTGGTAACTTGAAATAACTTTACAAATTCTGCAGAAAAACCCTAAAGCCTAGTCCACATCAAGGAAACAATTTCATTAAACATGAAACTCGAAACTCGAAACATTTCATGACAAAAATGTTGCAAATGAAATGTTTTGATACATATTTGGTGCAGCATGTGTCGTGAAACAAGGTGTCCAAACCAATGCAACACCGTTGAAACATTTCATGAAACACTTAAGTTTCATGTTTCATGGAAATGTTTCCTTGATGTGGACTAGGCATAAGGTTTTTCTTAAAGTTTCTTAAAGTATTCTCCTATTGTGAAAACTTTTTTTAGAGTAAATATGACACGATTTCAAATACATGTACACAGCAGTAAAACCAAATTTGTGCTACATATGATATATTTGTAATGGTATTGTGAATTGTAGCTACGTACAAGCTCGCTCGTAAATGCATGTGCTATTCAAGAGTGCAGAATAAAAAAGAATACGTTTAGAACGGCCAATTGTAGGAAAGTGAATTTAACCCTCTACTAAGTGAATCTAAGAAAATATTTATAGACACTTAAAAAGAAAACAATTCTCTTTCCACATTCTTGTTATGGCCACGTGAAATCTATAGCTATAGGACAAACAAGCAGCGCTTTTTAAATTATTTTATGTAGCTTAACATTTTTTTCACAATCTCTAGAGAAAACTGTAATCTCATCAGTCAATCATGATTATCTGAAGGCGAACAACATGGGTGGGACTATAGAAAATCATCCCGCAACCTTGCATGCTTTCAACCTTACCGGTGACCATGGTAACTATTTTTCAAAGATACAAAAATGTGCCACAGAATGGAAGAAATAATTAATGAAGCTGGCGATTTTCAACGGGGAAGAAACTAGAATCAAAATGAGGCAATATAGGGGGTAAAAAATGCACGGATGAACATACACGTGATAAAATATTCAAGACATGTCAACGAACAGATTCCTGTGAAGGAATTCCTTCGAGGTATTTTATAACAATGCTATGAAATTATTATTAAAAAAACTAATTAATCACGCTCCTTCGTTGTTAAAACGTCCTTAATCCTACCTAACAATGATGGAATCTATCAACAGAAGAAGCAAAACTGCACACGACAACGCGATAATCCATTGAATACGTGTATTTAAAAGACATTGTCGCATGAAAAGCAAGTTCACGAAACGATATATGATGGCGGAAAGAAACTTGCCATACATGTACGTGCACTTCCAAACGTTGGGCCTATTTAGTGTTTATCTACTTATCTTAAGTTAATTACAACTTCTTAATGAACTGCCAGAAGCCATTAGTCATTAGTCCATGCCAGAGTTAACTGCAAAATCCCATGGATAAAAGTTTTTCCTCTCATCGCTTCTGTCTTAGTCCACACACGACTATTTTAAACCGACTTCTACATGTATATGTCCAGTATACAAGTTGTATATGAATGGTCCGAGGCTTACAGGATTACAAATACAAAATCTACGATAGCAAAAGACCTGATGTTTTCTGTTTCCCTGGAGAGGGAGCTAGCAATACGATTAAGCCACTCGCAACATCCAGAAATATAAAAATAACAATTTCTCTCTAGTATATCTTTAACATTGTACAAAAACTATATATTCAGAATGGCCTGCAGTATAAAAAATATAGACGGTGACTTTTTAGTTACGATAGTATATATCATCTAATCACTTCAAAAAGATTTAACTTCAATAACCTCAGGTTATATAAGAAAATGATTCGGGAAATGATGATGACATTTCCGTAATCGCTTCCTGAAGCTATGCTAAGTTCTGTATAGAAAGTAATTTTTAAACCTTGACTTGCAATAGTAGGTCTACTCACATAGGATTTTAAAAAAAAAATATTTTTTATCTGTAGATTGCAGTCTTAAATATTTTAAAAACATCAAGTCTATGAAAACTTAATTGTTTCAAATGTACAGTATTTACAGAAACGTTGCATAATAGGCATATGACCAGTATTAATGTTTTTGTGTTTTAAGATACATTTCCAGTTATACACAATTTCTGGCTAAATAAATTTCCATAAACATTTAAAAAAACATTCAGTTGCAAATTCAATCGAATTTTATTATAGTCTAATCGCAACTTATAATCGAAAGTACTCTACAATACTTTGAATATGCTTTCAAAATATACAGCAGGTGCTTTTAAATATTTGGCTGTAATGCTATTACGTATAGATAAGTCTCCCATCAATTATAATTAACAAAAAATATTTACAATATACAACTGTACATGTATAGTAGCACAATAGATTAGTATACATGTACATATGCATCCCTTTTTACTTATCCAAGTCATTCAGTTTTAACGTTAAAAAAGTGACAGGGATATCATTCCTATATAAAACAAATATTGTATGGGACCTCAATGGCAATGATATACTGTATGTATTATGAAACATTTCCTTGTCATCGCAATTCAAAATTATGTCTTATTAATGTACATTACATGTATTAACTCATTACATTGGAATCTCAATAGTCTCATTTAATCGTATACTATTAATAAACCCAAGCCATAGACTCAATCTATATGGCATCGAGTCCCGTCGAATAAAATTACATTGAATTTAAATTTTTAAGATAAAAATTATGATATAAAATCTCATTTCGTCCATATAGATTGTTTATCTCACTTGGTTTCATTTCCAAGATATTCTCAAAAGCTTTTTTCTAAGGGTATAAAAACATGCTGAAGCATGGATAATATCATGGATAAGAGGATGGAGAATAGCATGGAAGCATATCTGTGATAACTCGATGCATGCACCCGCACATATAGTATAAGCATTTGGCACATGGCATACAAGGATATACAAACGAGTTTATTTTTACATCGCACACATCCTGGTGCAAAGCGTTCTAATTAGTTGGCCCATTCCCGCGTTTTTATCACCTGCATTTTTTTTTCAAAATTTTTCGTCTGCACTTTGTTGCTGCTATTTTTTGCAGGAATCGCATTTTTTTACGGATTTCTTGAGGAATTTGGGTGGGTAAACATCCATACTAAAACTATTAACTAAATAATAAACTAGTATAGAAGGTCATTACGGCTGTCAACCAATGAAAACGCTTCATTTCAGGTAATGTAGTGCCATACTATATTGCCTTGCTCCATTACAATTGTATGTGCGAGCTACAGTGTATATCCATAATATCCATGCTTCAACATGTTTTTACCCTTAATCTAATTATTCTCATTGTTTTTCTCTATGGTTCTTCTCTGTTTATCAGTTTTTGATAGTGTTGATAGTTTTTAATAAAATTGATTTATTTTTATAGAAGTTTCCATATTCAGAACAGGGCAATTAAATATTAATATTTTCTAAATGCTAGTTCCAACAAATGTACAGAGAAAAACGTTGTTTGGCAACAACGACCCAATGAATAAGCTATTAAACATATGCCAGAGAAGAATCCTTAAGTCCCAATTCATAAAATCCTTAACGTGGTTGTTGATGAGGCCGCAGCTGATGAACTCCATCACCGCTCTATGTTCGCGCCATGATCACATTATCAAAATTGACACGTAATGCAGAAGAAAAGGCATTTCTATTATGGATGTCCTGTAGATAAATGGCTTAATGACATGAAAACATGATACACAAACATTGATAGATAGAAGCTCCATAAAAGGCTACCAAACACGAGGCATCTTCTCTTAGGCGCTGCCATTGCTGGGAATTGCCAATAGATTTTTATAGACCGAATATGGGAGAGGAGAAACTTAAAAATGTGGAACATTAGCCTAACACATGCAACGATGTTGCTATGTCAACGCCACATAAAAGGGCCTCTCTCTACGTACATCGACCCGCATAGGCGACTGAAATTGAAGCGAAAGGATTCTGGAGCTGCCATTAAGGTTTGTCATCGGCATCCAAGCAAAAGGGTAAGAAAAAGCACAATGCAGTTCCCGACTGAGAAAATTCACTATGGAATGGAGCATAAAATCATTCAAGATTGAAAATTTCCGGTCGTGAAAAACGATCGAGACACACTGATGCATGGGGTGAGCCATCGAACATGTTGCTTTTATTCGATGAATCCACGGTACGCTGACGGACGATTTGCCAGCATTTTTTCCACTTCACGGCCATTCGACATTGACGATTTTGCCCACAGATCCTTAAAAACTTCGAGTGCTTCATTGTATTATAAACTTCTTGTCCAAGAAACCATCGTGTGATTTTCTGAAAACATTCCGCAAGCTTCTCAGCGAGTCGAAGGCAGTGCACATGGCAAGAAAAGCCTTGAAAAGGGCACCGGAAAACGATTGTCTCGTGGGTAGTTGATGATGCTATTTTAACGTAGTTTCAGATGTATGGATTTTATCGCGATTGACTAGTGCTTCGATTTTCATTAATCATTTGGATGCATATCTTTTAATTGCTAAAGGTTGATTTGTCTGTACTCAAATAAATTCATGGTTACGGTGACGTAAAAGCAGACAGGCTGACAGGGTCTTTTTTGGCCAACACGTCCGCTGTCTAGGCTACACACAATGAAAAAAAATTGTCGCAATAGGTGTACTATATGCAAGGGCCATATTTTCAACCTCACACCACCAAAATTTGCAACGCACTCACCGTCCCCTGATTGGTTGGATTCGATCAGGTGATCGAGGAGATCCAATCAGGGGACGGGAGAGCGTTGCCAATTTTGGTTGTGTGAGGTTAAAAATGAGGTCCCAGCATTGGCCTAAAAGTAGCTACACGTATATTGTACGTAGTTATAGAGACAAACATTGGTCCATTCACGAATTATATCTTTACTTTAGACGACATAAAATTCGGACAAATTTACGAAAACTATAATGTTGTGTTTTACAACACGGCCTATCAGAGACGCTTTTGATGTGTAGTGTTGTGTTGGACGTGTAAACAAGACACTTTAGCCGAATGGCCGGGGCCAATTCAAATACAGCATTCCGATTAAAATCTGCGATTGAATCCCGATGGAAGCATATATGCAATTGTATAAATCCACTCCAGTTTCAGTTTTATAATTGGCCCCATTTGGCAAAGACACGGTTAACACAACACCGCATATGAAAAGCGTCTCTGACATGTGTTGTAAAACGCACAATCTGACAGCTCCTATATATAGCTATACAGTGATTTTTTTCCGAATTTTATTTCGTCCTAACCTTATGGTGAAAAATCTCATTGTATGAGACGCCATATCTTATAAAAGATTATGGAACATATCATTTTTATACCATTTGAAACGTACAATTCTTGTTAAGTAAATCTTTATTAGAGAGGAGTCTCATAATGACTTGAAAATATTATTCGGGGACTCACATTTTAATTCAACCCAATGTTATAACCCAATGCTGGTATGCCCATAAAGCATTCAATATTGGGTTGAACTTTAACCCAACATTTTTAGTGAGTATTAGACATGATGGGATTATTCACTAGGAAGTCATTAGAATTCGTGAATGGACCTACATGAATAATGTTTGTTTCCAACTACATGTATATGTACACATATAGCCACTTTTTTGGCGATTACTGGAATTCGTAACACCATAATGTTTAGATATTAAAATGAGAAATATGCATGCTTCATATGCTGTTACATGATAATAACTATAATATCGTAGGCCAATTTTTAAATTCTCCTGTTAGTTATCATATAAGCCCTACTGTACATGTACATGTATATATGTATACGTATGTACATGTACATGTATATATGTATACGTATACAATTTCACTTCTTTATTGCTCATTCTTAAGTAGACACTATGCTTATTCATGTATATGTATATATCAAAACCTCCCAACTCTAAAAATTCTCGATAATTACAAGTTTATCTCAGATGAAATAACCATACATTTCACAATTGCTCAATAAAGCAACTGGAAACGACGTGATTGTGTATCATTTCTGCTTTCGGACTTTGACATCATACTAGTTTAGGCCTACACTGAAGTGCAACTACACATCAAAAGCTAATGGAGGCCATTCCCCGAGCCGCATGACAGCAATTTCTTAATTTATTATTTCATTTATAAATTTGAAAATGTCCTTTCCCAACATTTAATGTTTAAGCACACGTAAAACAAAGCATGAAATGACGTCATTTCCAGCTTTTACGCCGTTATATCCAACCGCGCTACTGGATGGGATCCCATCGAGTGGCAAAGCATTTGCGTAATGTGAAACATGTCCATGCATTTGTAGAGGGAATCAAGATAGTAATTAAAGGGCATTAAATAAATAAGTATAGTAAACATTGAGATACTTCTTAACATCAAATACAAGAACTGCACATTAATCCAATGTCTTGTTTTCGTACTATACAGCGACAGCCTTGCCATTATCATGAATATATTAGCCTATTGTGGAATTAATGACATGTGCTTAAATTCTTCTATGGCTGGTTGCGCAGGTCTACGTTAACGCAATTCGGAAATTAAAAAGAGTTTTAATGAGAGATAGCGATGGAAATTCCGCATAAACCCTGTTTTAGCCTCCAATTAAGATTGAAGACGACCGGTGCAATTAAACGGTCATTAATGTTTAATCAGTCAAACAACACCTATTTTTTTAATTATATATCTTAATAACGTGCTGTCTATGCAATTAGCTTATAAAATAGTCCAGTTCAGGTTTTTTTTATTTTAACTTTTAGTAATTTCAACTATTAGTGGAAATAAAATTTGATAAAATGCGTGATCTCATCAAATGAGGATAAAAAAGCCCCGTTAAGATACACTGGGAATTATGTTTTGGAGAACGAAAAATTTTTACAAAAAAAAATGGTAATATATATATTACAATTTTTTGCATGGTATATATACACCATGCAACCCCGCACAGAAAATCAAATTTTCGTATTTCCATTAGTATTTTTCCGTAATGTAAATTATAACGTGTTCGTTAATTTCCAACAAGAATAAATGTTAAGATAAACAGCCTTTTATTGCAATCAAGTTTTGTCCGGTACCGAAATTCCCAAAGGCCCAACCACCCCATCACATTTTTTAAAAGCTAAAGCTAATATCATTACTCGCCTCACGTTAGTTCATAAAGATAATGACACTCCCGTTTTAATTAAATCTTATTTCAATTATGCGCACTATAAATGAAAACTATATAAATGAAAAATTTCTGTGTCGGTTTATAGGTGCTTCCTAATTACACATGTAAATGTATATACATTTTCACTTGAAATAGCAATACTGTCTGCTCATCCTTGACCAGATATCATATTCTCGACTAGCTATTAAGGTAAGAACAGCGTGGAGCATGGAATAGCATGAGCAAAATCATGGCCTGAAATGCAGCTTTTTTCATTGGTTTCCCGACGGCGGGAATCTCTGATTGCCCATGCATGCTCATGTTATATGCCATGTTCCTTGCTGTTCATATATTTTCCTAATATATTCCTAATTTTCTTAAAAATGAAGATGGACGATGCATGTGATATACAGTGCATATAAATCCCATCATTACTAATACTTAATTTAATTATTCTGACGGTTAAGTTGTAATTTATAACAATTAACTATAAAACAATTCAAATCAAGTATCAGAATAATTAAATTAAATTTTTTAAACAGATACATGTATAGCCGTGTAATATGTCAAATGAGTAGTCCTTAATTATTTGATTTTTTTCAGAACAACGTATCCAGTCATTGAACTTTGATAAAAATCGAGCAAACCATTCATTAGCGTCGACCATCATTAAATCTCCAGAAGCACGATGCTATCAAAGTATATATTTGGCACGTAAACTGGACACATGCTATATATTGCAGTCTGGAATAAGTAGATGTACATATACTGCATAAGTACTATGTTTGTCCTTCAAAACCTTATGAATAAAAAAATTGTTACTTCCCTCAAATATTTACATGACAATGTCATCAAGAAGCACGCATTCTCGTCAACGTACGGGATGCACATGCAGTTTATTTTAATAATAAATAAAGTTGTGCCAGACAATTCGTGTCATTCAGACAAAATTATATAGCAACATTCCGCATAATTTGGTATTCATGAGTTGCGCCTCGCTGCTGAAATTTCATAGACAATTTTGAGCAAAGCGCACGAAGAAAGGTGGGCAATTAAGTCGATGCACGTTCAATGACTGCAAATCATATATTTAATGCAGAAGTTATTCAAAGTGAAAAGATAATTAAACGCGTGAAGCCACGCGCTCTATGCTATTAACTGGTTCACAAAAACTTAACAATTACGAATTACGAGTGTAGGATGTTCATTTGGGAAATACTGATGAAGGTGGATAAGCAAAAATGAACAAAAATGATAATTGCTACATTATTCCAAGTTAATTAATCATTTGCAAATCGTTAAACTTCTGACAGCATTTCAGGAAGCATATTTTAAGATGTTTTACAGTATGTACACCCATACCTTTCAATATAGGAAGGCTTTTTCTAATTATGGATGTGATTTGCCTTGATATGCATTCAGAATTATAATTTCCTCATTCAATAATTCTTAAAATTATTATTTCAGAGTGGGATATTTCAATACTTTACTTAATCATACACGGTTTAATTGTTTAATTGTTTAATTGGTAAAATTTGATAAAAAAATAGAAAGATTAAATTACTCAATTTAAATTTCTAATGTACAGTGAGTCCAAGTTGTAAAATAGTTGTAATGATGCTTGAAGAATACAATTTAGAATATTCTTAATTCATTTTAATTAATGTTGACAAAAATTAACATTGTTGGGTTTTCACATCAAATGCCTTACTATTTTTAAAGCATTTTTAAAGATATTTTATTCGTAGAAAATGTGTAAAACTCATTTTCTTAAATCCATAACGATAACCGACAGAGTTTAATGAGTCTAACCAAGCCTATATTGGTAATCTGTACACAAAAGACGTATTTTCCAACGTAATTCAAACATAATTTTTCATTATTAAACACTTCTGCAAAAACAATTGTGTGCACTATGTTTTGAATGGAACATGTGAAATACTACACAACAACAACAAAAAATCGTTTTTTGCATAAAACCTTTAGTTCACGCTAATTGACACTATATGGAACGTTATATAGTGCCTCGTCTTTGCATTCGTATGGAGTTGGAATGCGCTCGTCATAGCATTTATTACAGTTCTACATGTAGGTTGAGAGCTCTGTAGCGTAATGAATGCATTTTTTAAAATTTAAAATGACAATTGTTTTGGCTTAATAATGTTAACGAATTCTACTAAATTTTAATAGATGCAAATTTCACCTGAGCATGAGGTATACACAAACTTTCAGGTCTCTAGGACTTTTAAAAGTTGATTAAAAACGATCTCAAAGAGAAACAAACAAGCACCGTTCATGTTAGTTTAAATACAAGGTTTTAAGAGAAAAAAAAATTTTTACTAAAAATAACTTAGATTTGATCGTATGTTCTTACATATCGGATTCCGTCACGTGCAGCAGTAAGAATTAAGCAAAGCAAACGGGCTTAGGCATTCCATTTTCAGCATACGCCAACAAACCGTGCAAACTCCCGCAAACATTTCTTTGATGTCAAATTTTCATCGATTTTTGATCAGGAAAAGAAAGAAAGAAAAAAACCCTCTCGAATCTCTTCCTTTTAGCTCCCATCCCTTTTGCTCTTCTGTTCAACAAAACTTAAAAGCTCAGCCATGTTTGGCGAATATATGCAGATTACGGATTTATTTTCAGCTGCAACTTTTTAAACGCGTAACTAAATACAAAGACACGTAACCTGTATACGTGTATTCCTTTGAGATTCGACTTAATCGGATTACGGGGCCTGCGTGCGCCAACTGCCTTTCACGTCGAGATTGTTGTTTGCCCATAGCCAGTACTCAATGCTCAGACCTGCAGAACCAATAGACATCGCCTAAAATAGCCCCCATTCAAAAGTGCAGCTCAACAAACGGCTGTTTGTGCAACAAGATTAATGCGCAGTCGGACCCAGTCAGCCTTGGCAAGACCCAAAGTCCCATCACGTGGACCCACATTGGCAAGACACGGGACAAGTTCTTCCACGAGCCCGAACCCGCCGGGGGAATTTCAACCGCTTTTAAAATGGCTTTCGGTTGATTTGCAGATAACTGCATGCGAGATTTCTCCATTTTTTACCTTTATTCAAACGATTGGGCAATGGAATAACACCAGCCTGTGGGCTTGGATTTAGGCAGCAAATATTTGCTAATAAAGATATATAGAGAATGCGCTTCATGGCAATAATGGGTAAGAGGCAGTTAGAATAAAACGGAGGAAGCACGCACATGCATATGTATAACGTTATAAAATACAAGAAAGTAGAAAATGTATTTGCTTTCTGTTAAAGGTTTAAACAAATTTGTTCAATTTTGTGTGGTTAACTGCTTGCTGACACCTTGGAGGCAGCTTCAGAACCATCTATCCGACTTACACCAGACAGGGTGTTCGAAAAACAGCATAGAATCGAGTCTTATTTATTAGAAAATCCTCTTTTGGTTTTAAAATTATAATTTAAGAATTTAATATCAAAATATTCACATGCTTGGTATATAACCATCAGGGTAAAAACATAGTGCTATCAACGATTAAAGAATCGCTTAATTCTATAATGATTCCTAAAGACATACCTGGGATTCGCATGCAGTGCACCCGCACGTAGTTTAGAGGCATATCAAACAATAGAGCACCACATGATTCTAGCATGAATCCAGGACACAAACGAGCTTGTCTTATCTAGAAACATTCTTGATTTTAATGAGTTCTAAATGGTATCGAAAACAAGATGTTGGATTGAAATTACTGATTCCGAAATCATTCCAGAATCATCCCAGATTTATTCTACTATAGCACTATGTTTTTACCATTAGCCACACATAGGCCTACACAAACGTATTGAAGTTATCATATAATAGTGAAATAAATTCTCTGAAAGTACATCAAGTTATAAGGAAGGAAATGCATATGTACACCAAGTTTATTACAAATTGTTATTGTAAAACCGCTGAGTTTATGACGAATTAGGATTAATCCAGACGTGTACTAGCTAGGTTCATTTCTTTTAATCTGCTATTATAAATTTACAAGTATTAATGATATAGTAATTTTTTTACAATTCAAAATTACATTTTGATGACAACATCACTAGAGATGATGTCATAACTACGTGTCATCATTTACATCTTACATGTACATATGGGCTATAATGTACTGTCGTTGATTTGCAATAGATCGGAAACCGTCGGCATTCCGTCTGTTTGGATTGACTTTGATTTGGTAATAATGGGATCCCATGGAGGAGTCCAATAACCTCATTGACATGGGGTCCCATGTATGGGAACTTTTCACTTGGGGAAACTGTACAAATCGTCGTTGTATTGCCAATCGGGAATTATTTACATGGCTGGCACTTGCTTTCTTCATTTGCGATGGATTCCCTGCATTACCTCGGTGCAATGCAAAGGCTTGGGTGGAACAACCAAAAAATACACTTTATGTCAAGGAGATATTTGCGCCTGGGCATGTGCTATGGGTATTTATACTACACATATCACCTGCTACAAACCCTGTAAATTTCTGCCCTGTAAATTAATATACACTGTATAACAAAAAAATAACAGCACGAAAAGAATGCTTTGGAAAATAAGAAAATGAAACTATGAATGAAACTATTTGGCTGGATTTTTAATTATTTTCTTTATGTTTATGGGAAACTTAGTTATTGCCGTGGCACACATTAAACCCAACCATATTTGTCATTCATGCATACATATACACATGATGCTTAAATTGAATTCTGAATCAAATTAAAGTTAACCATTGGCACTACTTTGGAGCAAGATAATTAGCCATTTTTATTTAAATTGTGATTAGTAATTTTGCAAAATTACTTAATAATAATAATTATTTCAATTAAGTAATTTTTATTTCAAACTTTCTATTATGTATGAATTGTACATAGATTCGAAATACACTACAATATAAAGCAGATCAAAATTGAAAACAATCCTCTGTGCACTTTAGTCTTCAAAGTGGATCAAGATCAATGCCTCAATATATCCTTATAATGATGTTCATTATAATTAATTGTAGCTTCCGTGAGTTTAAGCTTGAAATGCTCGAAAACGAGCTTCAACTGTTAAGTGAGAGAATATTTAAGATCATTCAGAAGCTCTGCAAATCAGTTTACTACTAGTGCTAACCTGCAATCTCTGTAGAGAAAATGTAGATAAAATTCAAAAATTTAGTAGACAAAATTTAGACACTATAGATGCATGCTCACTATGCAAAACTCACTTTGAGAGCCAAACTCGGCTAAGTTCGTACACTGCAAATCAAACATCTTAAATTAAGTGTCCACGAAATAAGATGCAAAGATGAATCTTAATTTCACCACTTTTTTAACTTAAAATAGTTGCACTTTGTTATAAGACGGATAATAAGATGCATCTTAATTTAAGTTAAATTGCTTAAGATGCATATAACGTCTTATATCGTGGAGCCAATTTCCTGTTTGACAGACAACACATGTTTGCCTACCCATTATTAATTACACGTGAAATTAAAGCTAATAGATGAAGCGTCATTACAACATAATCATTGGCGCCACAATACAGAATATTACATGCTCGGGCAGCCCACTCAAGCCTCCGTAAACTAAACGAAAACTTCTCTTAGCATACATGGCTAAATTTCGGTATCGAAAGATTACCTATATTGAACCAATTTTATTTAAAGTCGCTATATAATGCAAATAATGAAAACATTAAAAACTGCCAACAAAATAAGACGATTGCAAAAAAATCTTAGCAAATTTCAGTTAAATTATGATGCATTTTTTTTTTGCATTTACTTTGTTTAATATTTATCTTATTTAAAAATGCAACCAATTTAAAGTTAAAAAAAGTGAAAATATACATATTTGCATATAATTTGGTACACATGAGATAAGATATTTTGATTTGCTGGGCATCAATCGAATTAACGCACTGGTTGGAAGACAGGCAAGTGTTTGGATGGTATGAACGAGGGACTAGCTACTAAATGGGTGGTAAGACAACATGTGACACGTAGGGGCCTACTTGGATTAGATTTATTCTTTCTCGAAGGAATTTCAAATTTTCAGAAAACAACACAGATTGCATGTACCTCGCTTATTCGTCTAGTTTTTTTGGCAAGAGCCCAGACAGCCCATTACACAATAACGATGATGACAACGAAACGAGATGTCAGCACATCTCTGCATAAAAAAAACTCACTTCTATTAAAATGGAAGATGGGGAGTTTTCTTTGCGCAATTAGTTATCCTTGCTATGTGTGTAATCAACATTCCTCATTAATGTGCACACCCACGACTTTTTGTTCAGCAAATATTTTCAGTATTTTGCCGCTTGTGAATAGGCCCAAAAACAAGGCATCTTAGGCCAATTAATTACTTTGACGTTGGGCCTTCTGCATTAAGATGAGTGATACAAGGAAAAGGTTGCTAGGCAACGCCATCGAGTGGGGGCATTCCCACGCCTCAATGAATAGCTGAATTTGTATTATTGCCATCCAAGCGACACTGGGACATATATTTTGAACTACTTACAGATTGTAGCTCAAAAGAAAAATAATTCAAAATTCGTAAGCCTGCAGACCTGCACGAGCATTTACAGTTTAATGACAAATCTCTTTCAGAAAAGAAGTGTAAATGCAGATTCCCAATGTCAATAATGGGGCTGTTCAAATGTGACGTCGCCATAATGACATTTGGGGAAAATGATGCGCCCATTATGCATGATGTTGTGTCGCTATCCATGACTACAGTGTATTAGTCCTTTAAAAAGGGAAATGGAAATTGCACATATTTAAGTGGTAAATATTGGGAAAAAAAAGCATTAATATTTTTTGGAACAATGTGTAGACTTAAAAATTTTCAATAAAAGGAACTGAGAATAAATACATATAAATGCAGTAAAACCTGGTAAAATAACCACATATATATAGTGCCCACCCCCACTACATATTGACCACTTTTCAAAAATTAGTTTTAGTGCATGTTAAATTTCATTCATAAAAATTCTCGTCATAAATGTTGTAACAACATGAATACATTGACCTAATTAGGCCATTTTTATGTGGTCATCTTTAGCAATTTTTACTGTAGGCTAATTCAGGAATTTTAAAATATTTTTTGATTCATTGAACTAATTTTTGTTGAATCTCTTATATGCATGCAAGCAGTTTTACTTTATCATCTCATATTTAAGTTGAACATACACATGTAGATACAATGCCGGCATGATCAGGTCGTGGATTAACTCCTAGGTTAAATTCCTTTTAGCTAGGTTAAATTCCTAGAAGATAATTTCCACAGCGATCTTAGCCTTTTAATAATTAATTTAGCTTATGATTATATCCAAAGCGAGAACCCTCCTAGTGTCATGCATACCCTGAACTAACTCGATTATAATTTTTAAAAGTCCGATTGACAAAATAAATGTATCAATTTTAATTGCCTTAAATTAAGATATTTTTCACTTGTTTTTATTCTCTATAATACATGTTCGGCGCTGTATAGTAATACGATTCTCAGATCGCCTAGACTTTTAGTGCGTTTGTGATAGAGATTGTTGGGTGATTTATATTATGACTTGTATTAGCTAATGTATACATTAGGGGTACTCACGCACGTCGTAGATATTTGTAAATCTACGGTTGTAGATTTTTTGAGGTCAGCCGCGCATGCGC
>JAQGCC010001710.1:0-21863 GCA_034698905.1 Xestoiulus laeticollis | reverse complement strand
TTATTCAAGGGTAATTTCTCCGATGATCCCTAGCAACATGAGTCTAGCTCCTTAAGACAACAGAGACTTAAAGACACAGGAGAGGGTTAAGAAAAAATATTCACAAATGGATATTACATCTAAGAAAACATAAATAAATTTAGTTTTTCAAGTCCCAATCCCAAGCAATTGAAATTTAATTTCACCCTTTACAGGGTTAAGTTTTGCAATTTCAAGATAGACTTCGTAAACTACCAGTGTATTAAAGAATATTTAATGTTAATAACTTGTACTTAAATTAATTCGCTATAATTGTGCAATAATAATCACGGATAAATATGTAAAAATTCATTAATTACTTTTGCCCCTTGTTTGAAAGCAATCACTGCAAGCACAGGTGCATTGCAAGTGAGCCTTTAACAAGGGGCAAAATTACAAATTTACTAATTATTGCTAAAATAAGAGATAAAATTACTACAACTGATGCCAAATTAGTTCAAATTAGGTCAAATTCGCTATAATTGTGCAATAATAATAAAGGATGAGCATGTAAAAATTCATTAATTATTTTGCCCCTTGTGAGAAGGCAATCACTGGAAGCACAGGTGCATTGCAAGTGAGCTTATAACAGGGGCAAAATGACAAATTTACAAATTGTTAAAATTATAAGGCTAAAAATTACTAAAACTGATGTCAAATTAGTTATAAATCGAATCCAACATGTAATAAAAATTATTCATGTTTGAATTTCATTTTACTAAATATAGCATTTCATAATGCATAACATTTAAGATTATTTAAGACTAATAGAATATATTGGTTCCCATGGTAAAAATACGGTGCAAAAACTTTAAAGATTTATAAAGTAGCATTTATATTATAATTTAATGATGCATAAGGCTATTTTTAGCATGTAAAATAGTATAATATTTAGTTGTATTAACAGCTGATACATTTGTTTTCTATATGTATTTTTCGCTTTTATGTTAAAACATTTAAAATTGCAACATGAATATCTGTGCATCTTCATTACGATAATATCCGATTTATTATGGTCATCACTTTAGCTGAAACTTCACATAGCACATCACTCCAAGTAGCACACCCCATGGTTCGGTCCCAATGGGGTGCGCTATTCACAGGTTTCATTTTCGTATCAAATTTGGATTATAATTCATTACAAATTGTAAATTAATATGAAATGTGAACATCGAATTTCAGTACAGTAAAATATAAAAAAAAAAACAGATTCATCATAGATTACAAACTTAGAATTAAATTTCATCACTCTAGCTTTTTGGCTTCATTTCTAGTAAAAAAAAAAAGGAAGAAGATTTTCTGTTCGAGGTATAAATGTTAGTTTGCCAAAATTCTAAGTGTATATAGATGTTAGATTTAGAGAAAAAAGCAGCTAGAAAGAGAGTGAAGAGTTTGCTCTTTGAATAATACAAAAGTGACTTATATTCAGGAAGCCCTTAATGCTCATGGGCACTAACTGCGTTAGTTAAGCTTCAACGTCGGCAATTTGCAAACAAGAAAACTTAGCTATTATGCTAAAAGGGGATTTTTTTTATATATATATTTCATGTGTGCCTTTAACCTGAAGATTTTAAGAGCAAAGAAGCAAAGAAGCAAGATTTGTAAGAAAAAGAAACAACAAAAACTGCTGTCATCAAACCCAATTAACGGAAAAATAGCCAACTTTTTAACATAAAACGCAAATAAAACAGCAATTTCTCTAAAACGATTCATGGGGTCCTCTATAATTGTACAACTCGAGGTCTTTTGAGATGAGGAGCTAGGGGTAAAAAAAAAACATATAACATAATAAAAATATTAATAACCTGCGTTTATTAAAAATAATAATAAAACAAGGATCGTTTTTTCCACTTATAAAGATTGTAGACCATTATAAGACGGCAAAGAATCTTAAATTAAATTTCCAATCCATCTTAGAAATGTTATAAATACATGTATGAAACTCCATTTTGGAAAATTAGATACGAGTATACATCATGAAAATCCATTTTGGAAATTGGATACGCGAGTAAATTAGGCCCCTAGGTGTATAAAATTGGAAATTACGAATTATTAAAAAAACAATGGGTTTAATTATGTCCGCATTAAAACTCATTAAAAGCTATTTGAAAGCGCTATCCAAACATCTAAACTTTTATCACTATTATTCCCAATTGTAAAAAAAAAAGCCTTTCACGAAAATGAGAATAAGGTTTGCTATAAAAGTAGTATTATTATTAGTTTAAATTCGGCTGCAGTACGTATCGAGAAGCGAATTGCTTGAAAGCTTTCACGTGATTAAACTAACTTTTTTGTACTTTAGAAAATAATACTTGGGTTTTATATAAGATGTACTTAAATTACAAATCAGTTGGAAAGGAATGATGTTATTTGGGAAAGGACCCGGCCACTATTGGAGACCGATTGCAGTGGAACACTCAATGTTTGTAACATGATGTATTTCAAATCTTATTTAGTATTAATCGTTAAATTTAGTAGCAAAATCCAAACTCATCAAATGTTACAAAATATGCCTATTGTCTAAAACTATTATACTTAATAATTACAATTTCAGATAATTGTAAAATAAATTAATCTGTGCAATTATTCTTGAAAAATGTACAAAATTTCCCCCTAATTTATTTAGAATAATTTGCCTCGGAAATACATTTACAAGTATATTTCATGGACAAGGATGAAATTTGGCTTTTTTTATAACTTATAAATATATAGTTGTAAGAATATTAAAATTATAAATTTTGAATACATTGAAGGATTTTTGAATTTAATGTGCAGCGTGTTAAAATAATAATACAACATGCATATAAAAAATTATATACAAAATATATACATTCCTGAAATGAGTATGATAATGTTTAAATATTGATGTTTAAATAAGCATTTTAAATAATACTATTTAGTATAATTGAAATTAATTGAAAATTAACAGGAAGATTATTTAAATCATTGATTTTTATATAAATTATTCGATATAAAATCATAAGCTTTTTATATAATGCTATTAAAGATAATTAAAAATTAAAAGACAATTAAAAATAAAACAAGTATAAATAAGCATTTTAAACAATACTATAAAGTATAATCGAAATTAATTGAAAATAAACAGGAAGATGAATCAAATCATTGATTTTTATATAAATAATTCGATATAACATCATAAGCATTCTATATAATGCTACTAATAACTAATAATGAACAAAATAAAACAATTTTTAGGATGAGCAAAAATAGAAGTATCTGCTAGCAAACTGACAATACAACCAATTAACTTGTATCAAAATTCTATATAATTCTATTAGATCAACATATAATTTTAAAAAAAGGGAGAATTTGTGATAAAATTTCACAGAATTTAAAAAGAAATTCGTGCAAAAATTGATTTTCATATTGTAGATTAAATAACAAATCCACACTAGTTTACTTATCTTAACCTAAACAACAAAACAATGTATATTTCTTTGAAAAATGTAGTCCATAACAAATAATATGTAAATCAGGGTCTTATAAGTAAGATCCCAGTAAAGTTGCGTTTACAGAAATGTATACATTATTATTGTTTATAGTTTCGTCTATGAAATCTGAAACCATTTCTTGTTATAAAAAATTAAATCTTCTCCATGCACTGTTTCATGAAATATTGAAAACACATGCAGTTTTGCAAAATATTCCTATAGCCGAGTGTTTGTAAAGAATGAGTGTACATGTCACAGCTAGGGGTTTTGCATCCAAAAGAGGACCCCCTTCTGTTTTTTCACACTGAGTCGAATGCAAATCCTATTTAAAATGCAAGGACTAATCTGCCACATGTGTTTTTCTGATATAAATCATGTCAACGTTTCTCCAGTATTTTTTTTTCACTTCAATTCCTTCAGTAGAAAACATATCAAAAGTGACTGAAATTGCATCGAGTATAACACCAATTTGGGTGGAGGGTTTGAAAAAAAAAAAAAAGCATTTTAGACATCGTTGTCTGTTTGCTCGTTTATAGACTGTAGCAGTCACACTACATTACAATGGAAAATAAAACAATGGGGGAGAAGTCCAAATCTCTTCAATAAACTCTTATGTAAAAAACACAAAAAAAACCAGAAGTCATTGAAAATATATCGATTTAAGTAATGGAACTTACATACCTTAAGAATTTAATAATGCTTTGTTGGTTATGAATCAAAGGATTATTTATATAAATGTGTCTTTTTTAAATTCAAAGTTTTCTGAAGTGTACTAGATAAGATAATGTTTTTACATAACAATAGACACGTGCTTATACAGCAATGGGATTGTCTTTAAATGTATAAAAGTGTATAAAAATAATTGCACAAGTTTGTAAAAACAATTTCAGCAAAATCATTATAAAAAAAACAATAAAAATAATAAAGTCATGAATTGAATTAATTTTGAAAACAAGCCAGAGGTAAAAAATACATAAAAAATTATGTTATGTTTATACTGTATATAATTAGCAAAATATATCACCAAAAAATCAGATAAAAACTAAAACTGGATTTACTAAAGGCTGGATGTAAAAAAAGCATCATGTCTAATATTATAATTAATAAATGCATAGTTTAAATACAATATATAAAGATCTTCAATTATAAAACACAAAATTGACAATCCCATTGTCAATCACAATATATCACATTGTATCTTAAGCTTTAATATTATTTTAAAATTTTTAATAAAATTAATATAAAATATATGTAAAAAATCTAAAACAAAATTAAATCAAGTCTAAAACCAACAACAATTTAATGATTTTTCAATTACAAAACCAAAAATTGTCCATCATTAATATCAAGTTTTCACTTTCCCTACATGTATTTTATTTCAAGTTTGTTGAATCCACAGGATGTTAAATTGCGTTGTAACAATTCAGAAAATTATAAAAAAAAAATGTGTTTCGTGATGTTTAAATCTACGTATTGAGACAAATTGAAACTCGTGTTATGACTTAATGAAATGGTTTCAATTTCAAGTGTCCATTTATTGTTTTACTTAGCGAACGTTAAACGCGAAAGGTTCATAATAAATATGAACGAAAATCGGGCAGAAAGAACGTGACTTGAATTCACTTTCGCTGACATCCGAATGCAACTAATGTATATTTGAGCCAATATTCACTGGAACGCATACAGAACACATTTTATTCTCCCACATATAAAATACACAATTCGTTTCTCTTTCATTTGGAGAAATAACAGCAGGGTCGGTTCGACAAGTTTCCGATAAAACCATACGAAACACCAGAAACAAGCTTCGTCAGCATTAACATCAAACGTAAAGACTAAATGTTTTATGAAAAACTGGGAGCATTTTTCAATTGTTCTTCGAGGTTTTTATTTGCGAGAAAAACCAGAGGTCAACCAAAATGATAAACCAATTAAAATCCGATAAAGGTCGGTTGATAACAGAAAACCAAACTCAGCAGTAATTTATACTACTGTAGTCAGAGTAGGCCTAATTATGTTAAGGTTAAACTAAAGCAAACCTTGTACATTACTGAGCTACTTTATTTACCTTTCATTACTTCCTGTTGGCAGCTTTCCAAGAGATAAGATTGGTTGAAATGATAACAAGTTAGCAACCTATCAAAGGTCAAGTGCATTAAGTAAGTATTAGCACACTTCCTTATCTTGCTTTTTTGTTGATTTAAAATTCCCAGAGTGATACAGAAGTGACTTCTTATATACTAATAGATAAAAACTTGCAATTTTAGTCACAGGAGGGTTCTGTTCAAAACGCATGTTTACTTGATTTAATTTCGCTGATTTTTAATTAGTTATCGTATCGTCTTTAACTGTACCAAGAAAAAGTAACAATTTTAGTAACGTAACAAATACGGCAACGATGAAATGACTAAAGTCGCAATATTTCGGATTGTAGCTTTACACCACAAGCCAAACCCGTCATAAATCGTTCCCGTAAGAGGAACCGAAAATACAGAAAAACAAAAACCACAACCAACTAACACGTGACAATCATTAAACCAATAACGAAATAACATTTCCCAATGACATCATGAACTACGATTGGCTTGTTCGAGTTTATGGTTTGGATATTTTGGTGGCGGTTGGTGGGGTTAATTGCCAAAAGTCAACAAAATCTCTTAGAGGATACAGGAAGAAGAACCGCCAACTTAAAAATTGATGTAAAGTAGGCTCGTGTTAGCCCACCGTTCGCTAAATTCGCGTTAACGTGAAGCCGTTGCAACCGACAGGAACTTAGCGAACAGTTCCAGACGACGATAAGCATTCCGTGTCCAATGCAAATAAGAGTGGGAGAGAAAGTAAGAACAAGAGCATTTATTTTTATTAAATAGATGCGAACCCCGAAAGTGCATGAGCGTGCATTTTGAGAGCATATTTGTCCGGAAAAGAAGCTCTTTGAAATGCGCGACACAACGCGGCCTCTGTAGTTCTTCCGAGTGAAAAGCATCAAACAAATTTCATTTGAAATTCAAATGTTGTTTAGCACTCGCTACAAACAACGGTTTGCTGACTAATTAAGTGGCTGGGCCATGACGAGGGCTTTTTAGCCGCGGAGGAGAAGAAGAGTACTATTGCCACTGCTACTTAGCCCGAAAGCAGCGAGCATCACCCAAAAAGTGCCATTCCCGCTAATGGACTCTGAAGAGATGAAAAGGCACCAAAAAGGAAATTAAGAGGGGGAATAGAGAGCACGGGCCAATGTCAGAGACGATGTTTCGGATATGTAAGCTAGCGTTTCAAAATGTGTCGCCACGGACCACCTACATCCGCATCACGTTTTCAAAAAACAATGAAATTAAGATCATCATTTGTCAAGAAGTCGAACACACGTGACGTCATTTCATGCCGTGGGATTTCTGAGGACTACTCGAGTTGAAAACGCCCAACGAGAAGGGTTGATTCGCTAACTAATCAGATTTACATTTGTATCGTTAAAAGAGAATCGTAGGAATCATCCGATTTTACGAACAAGACTGCAACAAACATGACTGCCACCCCTGACTATTTTAGGTCATCGCAATGAAATGTAATACGCACAAGAGGACAAAACATGTAGATTCCTTATATTTATATATATAGAGTTAACTGCCCCAACTAATTTGGCGGTCGACGGATTTGAAAAGCATGGATTTCGAGTCTCGTATCGCTTCAAAGACATCTTTTGAATATCCAGAAAGGGTGGGATTTGAACTCCGTTCAAAAATAGTCCAACCTTCGAAACATGTCTATAAAATAGAGGAAGATGGCCATTTGCGTCACGGTGACCACGGATGCATGCAGGACGGCGGCCAGTGGAAATTTATGCACGGATCGGCCTTAATGCGACAATTTAGCGAGCAAATGTCAGGATTAGGAAAATATCAACGTATATTTACGAGCGATAAATGTCGAGTTAAAAAGACTCGGCCAACATTCGAAGGAAAATGAGCAAATTCTTAAGGACAACTTCTTAAAGTGGATCTAGCTGTGATCCGGACGCAACGACAAATAAATCGAAAATTAAGTCCGTTATAAAAATGGCCAAAATATGATTTAATAAAACTATTTTTCGATAATTACCGCAGAGATGAACTTAAAAATCGCCTTAATTTTTATATACAGAACCATTAAAACCTTTTAAAACTGTAAAATGCCACATATAAAATATGATGAAGAAATGTAAAAGCATTTATCGCAGTTAAAACTCCTAATCTTTAATTTTTTTAATAAATACAACTGGATTTCAAAAAGAAGAAATTAATATAAAATAAAAATGTTGCCCCTTGAGTTAGGCAATCACTGGAAGCTCATGTGCATTGCATATCAGCCAACACCTTGGTGGCAAAATTGCAATTTTACAAATTTTATTAAAATGCAAACATCAAAATCAGAAAAAGAGCAAGAATTACCAAAACAGGAGTCAACTAAGTTATAAAACGATAATGACTTTAGTTACCGATAACAAAAAGCTTTACCGACAGTAAAAAGTTATCGGACGAAAATCCGACATCTGATTCAATAATGTCGAAAACAGAAGGCATAGTGTAAAGAAGCAAGTAATACTTTTCCCCCACCTAAGAACCATAATCAAAATGGAATTTTCTTGCCCTTTGACCTCTTAATTCTCCTTTTTCTCCTAGCATTAATCAGCGTTAAGTAGATGTCGGTGATCTTTCGCCAATTGCTACAACGCGATATCGTCGTCCGCACATAAGTCAGCGTAAGCGGCAATCGTCTTCTTACAAATGATCCAAATACTAAAAGCAATGGCTATAAGCTCTTAAGAGGAAATACTTTATGTGCGAAAGAATATTACTTCTCAACAACTCTGCGGATCTTAAATAAATACATTTTCGGCGATCAATTTACAAGCCGCAGATGAAAGAACTTTATTTCATTTATGTTACACGAAGAGCGAGAGAACGAAAAAAAAAAAAAATAGTTCCGGCGAGGAATTTCACCCGAAGAATTGATGCAGACATCATCAACCCATCCCCCATCGAGAAACGCATCCATTGATAAATTGCATAATGTTTAAATATAAATTCAAGAATTTCTAACGACATTCCTAGCATCATCCAATTCCGTAATACCTTTAAAGTCGTTTTACGCGATAGGTATAAGTACATATCTTTCATTTCCCGATGAAAGAAAAAAAGGGAAAAAAAAAAACCGCACAAAAGATGCGCGGATCTTAGGATTCAACAACATTTGTAGTCTGGTTTCGGTGAGAAATTGAACAAGTTTACTTTATAGAGGCCGATATTACGACTGGAACGACGAATGAAACGTAACGGGAAATAAGTACGGACCCCCTACCAAAGTAATACCGAAACTAATACTAAAGTAACGGAAAAATATCATCGAATACCGACAACTTTATCGACAAAAACCACCGTTAGGGTTCCGATAGGGATGCCGGGTAATGAAATGTCAAAAATTCCGTGAAAAAAATTTCCATGAGTTCATGAGAAATGACATTTATTTAAAAAGTTGGATACTAAGGGAGAGGAGAAACAGTCAGCCGTTGTTTCGTTATCGGAGAGACGCTAAGGATCAATAAGTGCTCAAGACCGTGAATCGAGACAACTAGTAATCGAAGCAGTTAACGTCTTGCTCAAATGCGTAAGAAGCTGCACTTAGTTTAATTCTCTAATTCTTTACGAGATTCCTAGACGGTGAAGGACACTGAAGTATGACCGTCCTGCATTAACGGCAGATGTGAAATCTCTTGTAGCAAATATTCATATGTTCGGATATGTCTGCGTACGAGCGCTAGTAAATACTGCGAGACGACATCACTGCCAACTTCGACTAACATGTACATCAACTTCGCTGTATTTTTAATTCGGACAAGGACATGTTACATCCGCTAATCGCGAGTCAAACTAAGAAGAAGCAACATCTATTATGGATTTAGCATTTTGTTTCTACTAAAGTAATTTGAATAAAACCTGGCTACGGACATCCGACAAGTTACTGCTCATATCATTGACATAAGGGGTTATTAAACGAAAACTTCAAATTTAGTTCTAACAGATTCCCCAAAAATTAAAGTTTCAGTTGAGTATTATAACGCAAATTTAAGACAGATAATTTGCTTTTTCTACCACAATAATGCATTTTATATAGTGTTCAATCACATTCAATCAAACATGGATATTGTTCGTACATCAGGCTTGGATATTTAAAAAACTTTAATACCGTCAGGTGAATTGCAGCGATGTCGATACCGCTTAAATTAAAGAAAGTTAAAGTTATCTAGTCCGCTAATTTTCTACATATTGAAGGCATTTCATAATGTTTATTCGCATTCAAGCACACAAGATTATTTTATCGAACATCGGGAGATTAAAAATCATTAATAAGATATGACTTAAAAAAAAACAGGGGCCCTTACACAAGTAAATTGCTTTATAAAATATTACAGTACATTATTTTTATCAGGATGCTGATCAAGTCAGTTAAGGAATGTCATGCATCACATCAACCACCGTTGTTCTACCAGTTGATTGAAAAATTCTCGAGATATACGGATTTCGGATATCGGTAAGATATTACGGGAAAGATATTAGAAACGTTGGGTGTCGTACAACGACACGTTATCGACAACACTGATTTTTATCGTACTGCACATGCTCAGTACGAAACGTAATCCTGCGAGATGGAAACGTGCACGTCAACCAGACGCGTTTATCTTGCATCAATCGATTCGCATGGCAAACGTTTGCAGACGATTCCGTCGAAAAATGGCCGACAAAGTTTAAAATACACCAATGTGGTGGCGCTATTCTTAAAGCGCTTCTACTGCATCGTTTATGTAACACGGCATAACATTTTAATTTGAACGCAGTTTAGAAATTCGCCCGAGTGGTGGCGCTAAACCTAAGGCGCTTTTGCCAAGAGACGCATCACCGAAAACGTATCGATGACTAGCCGTGCAAATTCAATACAAGCTTTACGTTTTCGAAACATATTTTAACACGTAATCGTAGACTTTTGAGATTTTTCACTTGTTACTCGGTTATTTCTACTGTAACTACGGTTATAACATTTGGTTTAATATGGAAATTCGCCGTAACAAATCTTCAGTCGGCCATTGTGCGAAGGTCCTTTTTCGCAGTTTTCTTTCATTGGTCGTTAGACGCAGTCTACGTTGGACAGGATACAAGCAGCAGCACTAAGTATTTGTTCAGCGTTTCCGGAAGCCGAATGGAATTAAGTAAATATATAGTCTTTTCATGCGCTTCCTTATAAAACTAGGAACGGCAGACGTTGGCTGCCCTTTCGTGTTGCGAAAAGTCTGTCTGCCAAGACCCGAGATCAGCGGGAGTCCGGATTCAAGATCCGGTCAGTTGGACATCGCATATATACATTATATCCAATAGGACAAACTTTCATCAAACCGAATGAAAAAAAAAATGGTTGTAAATTGTGAACTGGTATCGGATGTCTGAACAGTACATCTATGTGGCGAGCAACATTTCTAGTCAGATGTTACGACCAGAGACATCCGGTCATTTAGAACAAGGAGACTTTATATAGTGTCTCTGATTAAGGTTTGATCAAAAATGGTTCAAGAAAGTTCAACATGCTTTAAAGGATTCATTCATGCATAAGTTTTAAAATTAAATTTGCATGAGTGATTTGGATTTGTATAAAACTCGGTGTGCGGGAGTGTCGTACTTAGTAGAGCAGGCCGCATGTTGCGACACATTGAGACTCATCCTTTACGACCCGAAAGATTTGTTTTATATAATAAATTCGATGCTTTTCAAGGGTTTCAAGGCTGCTTTCCACAACCAATTACAGGTAAAACAAGCTAAGCGTGACTATCCAAAAATTATCAAACTCGGTCGCTGCAACAGGCGGTCACTCAGGATGACTCAAAGTCTGTAATTTCATCATTCAAGTACATTTATATGAATTACATTATCAGTTTTTCCAAATTGCCAGAACAATTTTGGGTATTTCAAGTACAATTTTGCCAATTTCCAGTACAATTTTGGGTATTTCAAGGAAATTTTGTCAATTTCCAGTACAATTTTGCATATTTCTAGTGCAATTTTGCTAATTTCCAGTACAATTCAAAATTCAAAAATGCCAAGACAAATAGCTTATTCCCAGTCCAATTTTGCCAATTTCCCAATACAATTCAAAATTCAAAATGCCAAGATAACCAGCACAAATTTGCTATAATTGCATTTCAAAAACATTACAAGTTACGAATTTACAATTTTCAACCTTATTGCTCTGGATGCACCCCAAAGGAAGTTTTTTTTTCATTACAGTACAGCTTTTTCCAGTACATTTCCAGGGTTTCAAGAATCTAACAAATTTCCAGTACTCCAGTACTCTTCAATGACAATAAAAGTGGTCACTTTACCAGCTACAACAATTATAACTACATCAATGTAATTTGCCAGATTTAAAGTGGAAACAGCATTTTATAAAACATTGTATTAATTAAAACAAGATATCTAATGAAAACAAAAAATTTCAAAAGCAACTAATGTTTATCTAAAATTTCAAAATAATTCCCAACAAATTTCGACATTGCCAACTACAATATCATTTCAAAATTTTCCAGCACATTTCTTTACTTTCCAGGCCATAAGTAAAAGCATAAAAATCACCATTTTAAAAAAGCCTACAATTTGAAATTTAACAAAAATTACATAAGTTTACCAACAAAAATCAAGTTGCCAGTAATAGAGAATATTAGAAAACAGAAATCCAAAGATTTGAGGTTAAGAGCAAAAGTAAGAGAAATCGTAATAAATGCGTGAAAACACGAAACAAATCCGATAATATATGATATTGTATAGGTCCTTCCATACAATAGTAGGAGAAATGTTAGATATAAAAAGGGGGCCAGACAACGGCGATGAAAAAGCATACAAATGGTCAAGCTGCAACAATTTATCCAATGAGAAAAAAGAAGAAACCCATTTGCAGTGGACAAAACAAATAGTTTGGAGGATGGCAATATATTTCCATGGATGTCCGATGTCTAACAATGGACAAGTTTGGCACGCACAAAAAAAAACCGCATAGATGCCAAGCCTAGAATTAATAGATCGTCTATTAACGTCGCCACCGTCTAAGCTAGACTTAATAAATGCTTACTTAAGTTAAGAAATAATGTCGAGAGATGGAAACTTACTTTCCTACTTACAAACTCAAACTTTGTCAATGATTTTTGATTAAACCTATAACATAAAAGTTTAAGACGTCTATACATGCTCTGGTAGCTTTTGAATTGTTTAACAAAATTGAAAATGCAATTAATGTCATATAAATTTGGTTTGCCAAAATAAGTTGAAAAAATGACTGAAAACATGAAAAATACGATAACATATCTTACAATTTCTTGTTGCTTAATGAAATTGTTCACATCCAGGTCAATCAAAGTATCCTGACAATTAATGTCAGGATTTCCAGATGTATAACTGTTCCCTTGTAATTCCTGGTTTTCCATGTCTCCGAATCTTCCCAGATAATTCAATGATTTCCAAATATCAAAAAAACTTCCCTGTCATTTACAATTCTTCCAAAATCTATATCTAAGGCTCCTGACAAATCCATGTATACAATGTCCATGACAAGTTCTTAGACATTTCCAAAGGTTCGTTGTATATCAAAAGTTTCCATGACAAGTTCCCAGGCATTTCCAGAGGTTCATTGTCTATCAAAGTTTCCATGACAAGTTCCCAAACATTTCCAGAGGTTCCTTGTCTATCAAAGTTTCCATGACAACCAAAGCTCCTTGACAATTCACAGGATTTCCAGAAACATCCCAGTTTCCTGACAACTCCCCTCATATTTCGTACAGGTTTTCAAGTCCAAAAAGTAAAAACTTTATAAGGGTATTATAAAAAAATTTAAGGGGTGCTATGTTGAAATCTGGTTAATTAATATGAGAAGTATTGTGCCATCAGCGATTAAACAAACACATGTACATATAGACCCACATTTATCTAAAAAAACAAATTATAAAAATTTTAAAAATAAAAATATCAAATGAACTCTTTATCTGCTGATCAGAATTTCCAAAAATAAGCACTTTATTAGCTCACTGAATGATTTAAAAAGCAAGTACTTTTCTTCAAGGCCTTGAAATTCAACCAAACATAATCAGGCTAAGGACCTGTACGAACCCTATCCCATAGCTATTCCAGAATTATCAAAGTTGACAGATATATCCTTGTTTTCCATGTCAATTAAAGTTATATCCATATCAAATTTCCCTCTAACAACTCAAGGATTTCCAGATCTATAAAAATTAATCCCAGACATTTCCAAGTATTAAATACGTAGATCAAAGAAGTTCCCTGACATTTCCAGGATCCATTACAACAACAGGATTTACAGATAATACACCTGAAGAGGACAAGTTTGTTATAAATTAAGTAAAAGTCCAGCAAGACATTTGATAGAAAATGTTCAATTTCAGGTAAGATTACCCTCGAGGAATGATTTCAATTCTCTACCATGCCCTTTGACCTGATCTCAAGGAAGAATTGTCGAATTTTCCAGCACCTCGTGTTTTTCACCTGACCTGTTGTTTAATCCCCCAACAAGTCATTATCCAGAATGAGTAATCTGAAGAAGGTCCCCTTGGTATACGAAACAGTACAGGGGGGGGGAGGTGGGAATAGGAAGGGGGGTTATTATTTATGCAACTCACCGAGACAATTGCCATCCTATTTCGTCTCGACTTTTATGCCTCTCATTTGTGTTTCCACTTTCAAAGTTCAATTTAAGAAAGGGGTGGTGGGTGGTAGAAGGAAGGGGAGGATGGGGGGGGGGGGGGGGGTTTGGAGGGCAAAAGCATCTTCGCTTCGCAACAATGTTACTTATCAGCTTACTGAAATATTTATAAACGAATTACCCAGGAGGCATTGAACAGGCCCATACTCATCATCCATTGCTACACACATTAGGCTATTACTTCTTCTTCTTCTTCTTCGCTCTCATTTCGTCTGCCGCTTTCTGCGACTAGCGTATCTTACGAATAGGCATTTTCATCGATGGAGGGGTGTTCCATGCAGTTATCTTACATCCAAAAACCAAGCACATGCTATTATTAAGCGACTAATGCACCCTTTTTTATACTAAAGCATCAGCAGCAGCTTCTGCTTCATTCTTAAAGAAAACAAGCTTTAATCTTGCTTTGTTTCGGGCACCCGGTTCAAAAAGCGCGGTTCAATTTTTTATCGGCGCGAGTCGACGAATTGGGGGAGATTCAAAATGGAAGTCACCAGTTTGGACACTTAAGACATTTCGAATGATTTTTCCAATTATTTTTCCAATTTTAACAATTAACAGAAACTAAATACACGAAGTGTTGTTGAATCAAGATCTAGCTAATTATACATTTGTATATCTATAAAGCTAAAAAAAAAAAAAAAAAAAGAATTCTTTTTGGAACCTCGAAAATGGAAAGAATTATATGCACGTGCAATTTTTTATTTTTATTGCACGTGCACTGCACAGTTGCATGGAAATCAATCAATCAACTGCACGTGCAAAACTAGCTGCACGTGTTAAAAATGGGTGGAAAGAATTTTTGCACGTGCAATTTTTTATTGCACGTGCCAGAATGATTTTGGAAATCAAAGATATTGCATGCAATTATCGTACAAAAAAAAAAGCAGCACGTGCTATAGTGCTATCAGCGATTAAAGAATCACTTCGTTCTAGAATGATTCTGGAATCAATGATTGCATGCAATCAACAAAAACATATTGAGGAGATCGACTATACTCTCATTCGTGACTGTAACAAGGGTTTGAAACCACGTTGTGCGCCAGTAATGAGGCGTGATGTCTCATGTGAGGGAAAATATGACCACGTTGGGGATGTGTATGTAAAGGGGAAAATGCCAGTTGAGTTATAGGAGTGGTATATGCTCATATACCACGTCACAATATGTCTCAATAGTGCTATCAGCGATTAAGGAATCGCTTCAGGTTAGAATGATTCTGGGATGATTCTGGAATCAATGATTGGAATCGAACATCTTGTTTTCGATACCATTCAGAACTCGTTAAAATCAAGAATGATTCCAAAAAAAGATAATTCGTACCTCGATTCATGCTAAAATCACGCAATGCTCTATTCTTTGATGCGCCGCTATACTATATATGTGCGGGTGCGTCGCGAATCTCAGGTTTGTCTTTAGGAATCATTCTAGAATGAAGCGATTCTTCAATCGCTGATAGCGCTACGTTTTTACCCTAATTTGTTTAGAGATGCAGATAGCATTGTCCTCCTCAAGTATTATTGAAACTATAGTTAATAAAAATATAGTTTTATATTTTTCTAAATAAAGTACAAAAAAACATTTCCAATCTCCCTTACTCGATTATAATTCTTTCAAATTGCGCTTGTTCTCTCGATTTCGTAGAAAATACCGAAATACCATTTTTTTAAAAATATATTGTATCTGTCACCGTTTTCTAGTTTTCAAATAAGTCGTTTGATTTACATCCCACATTAATCAAATATACAGCATAATTCTTTCGTTAAACTATATGCCTATTTGTTTCAGCTATTATTCGGTTAATTGTCGCTTTTGAATTAATACGATTTGTCGAATGTCGGCGTATAATCATAAAAATTATGTATTTGATCGTGAAAAAACGGGTCTAATTAATCAGACAAGTGAAACACTCACTTTTTTTTAACATCTGCTCTTCATAAAACGCGACATCTAAAAAAACACATATGGATAAATAACTAAAAACGTCATTTTCACTTTCCCCGTCTTTCCCAAAAATTAAATATTTATAAAAAGTAATTTATGAAAATTACAAAGTTGGATATATGTACATGTATATGTATAAGGAGATTCGCCCTAAAAACATCATTCGAGGGAATCTCAATTTCGTTTCTGTTAGACAGGAAGGTTTAAAAGTAATAAATAATTGAAACATTTCCATTTCTATATTACAAATGGAAGAAAAAGCAATCTAGATCCCACTATACCAATAAAAAAAAACTTATTTTAATTCGAGACACTTCGTAACTCGGCACATAAATGATTGGATTTGTATCCAGGTTAAAACCAGCTTTTCACAAAAATATACAAATGTATGCATTTTTCGAGCTAGAAAATCGTGAAAAAAAAAGTAATATTCATTTTCATTTATAAAGTTGTAAAAATCTCGACTATAAAATATTAAAAAAAAAACTTTCCTAAGCCACACAATAAAAAAATTCAATAAATTTAAGAAAGTACTTTTTTTTATACTAAAGCAGGATCACATTAAAGTACTGGAATGCAATTGGACGAAAAAACGACAATTTGATTCAAATCTAATACCATCTTTATAAATACTTTAATAAAATAATTTTCACCATTTTTTTTTAGGTTTACTGTAAAATATTACAATTCCTACGTTCCATGGTTGCTATGGGTTGCATTCCACAGTTGCTATGACCGTGTTCCATGGTTACTATTGTAGCGTTCCAAGGTTGCTATGGTAGCGTTCCATGGTTGTTATGCTTGCATTCCATGGTTGCTAAGACTGTGTTCCATGGTTTCTATGGTAGTATTCCATGGTTGATATGGTAACTATCACTGTTCCATGGTTACTATCGTAACGTTCCAAGGTTGTTATGACAGTGTTCCATTGTTGCTAGGCACGCATTCCATGGTTGTTATGGTAGCGTTCCATGGTTGCTACGGTCGCAATTTTTCGTAAATTAAGACTAATAATTGAGTTTAGATTTAACATTTTATAGGCCTAAACTAATCTATAATCTAAATTGTTTTATAAAATCACGTGCATGGGTATAGTGTGTATCAGAAATAGGTGAAATTATATAAATATTTCAACTAATTTACTGAGAGATAAAAGGAAAAATGTATATAGCAAATAATGATCTTTAGATTAAGATTTTACTAATTTACTTGTCATATTCTTTACATTTTGATCAATGTTTTAGCTAATTTACTGAAAAATATATACAGATATGACTTCGAGTAATTTCGGTTAATTTACTTTTGTTAGAAATTCACTAGAAAACATATCAAAAACTAAGGCTAAATTGTAGCAGACATTTGAATCCGCGCCGTAATTATCCCTGGCTCAGTTCTAATAAGTTTTTTAATCGACTTTAAAACTTTTAATCGATCCAAGTTCAGTACATAATCTTGTTTTCTGGCTTTACTCTAATATTAATAAATATTTAAGTAGATGAAGAAGATGGAAAAGAGGGCGAATGCATTTTCATAATTTAAAAGATAAGACAACGTAAGACTTTGACCTCAGGGCCTTCAAACAAAATCTTACTTTAGGTTACAACATCTTTAATCCATCTTATATTCACCTTTTAAGTTTTTCATACTTAATGACTTTAATTAAAAATTTGTCAGGAGATACAAAGAGAAAAATGCAAAACTATGAAATATTTTGAATATAACGATATTTATATCGAAAATGGTGATATTGCGATCAGTTTTTTTTTTTTAATAAATTAATGTCACTGTATCACACCATCTCTTGTAATTTCAAATCAAAGTAATGTATATGCAAAGTTACTGATAAATATTACATCAAAATGTGTCCATAAAATACTGAGATTTTGAATTAAACGATATTTATTTCATATCGAAAATAGTCAAAGTTTTGATCCATTTTTTAATAATTTAATGTCACCTTATTTCTACTTAAAATTTTGATTATATATGGACGACTTTTTTAGTGCGTTGCAATAATTATTTACATTTTGATCAAAACTGGCTAAGTTAGGCCTACTGATAAATATTACATCAAAATTTATACAGAAAATACTGAGATTTTGAATAAAACGATATTTATATCGAAAATAGTGATAGAATTTCGATTACTTTTTTTTAAATAATTTAATGTCACTATATATCCATTTAAAATTTATGATTAATTATAGACGATCACATTAGAATAATTAGTTACATTTCGATCAAAATGTATACATTATTTACTGAGATTTGAATAAAACGATATTTATATCGAAATATTGACATTATTATTATTTCGATCCCTTTTAAATAATTTAATATCACAATATCACACCATCTCTAGTAATAAAAATATGTATGATTACTGCTAGACGACGTTTTTATAATTATTTACATTTCGATCAAAATATTCGCTACGATTCGCACAATTCGTTAATTTACTAATAAATATTACATCAAAATCTATCCAGAAAATGGAATTTTATACATACATAATATAATTTTTAACAACATTTTCATATATATATAGCCTAAACAAACGCTTTTATTCAAATTTGAAATTATGGCTATAGCGTCCTTAAATTGCAAATTTCCAATTATAAAAATAATAATTTTGAGTCACACGTCCACATTTTTCATATTTTTTTTTTTACAAAATTGCGTGTTTGATCATATATTCGTTACATATATTCTAATGTTTTATTGTTGATGGTCGAGGTTTAGTAATAATAGTCAGCTGTGTGGTCCAGAGTGTAAATACGGATCGCATGCCTTTTATATATTTTCGTACATGCAGCTAATGTATATGCTCGTTATTAATATTTCAATGTTGAAGTGCACGCAGTTTGTCATTAATTTTCGACCCGTTTCATTAGTCAGTGAAAATGTTGATCAATCATTTTCTGCTTTCTGGTCTAGCATTAATCCAATCTGCAGCTAGCTCTCCTTACACACATTTCTATTTCATATATGTATACTGCATTTCCGATATACGTTAGACGAGGAAGCAATCATTTATTATTTATTGATTTCGTTAATTATCATATATAGCCGGATGCGTACGTTGCTTAAATTTCAGCCAGCTGCAGCCACCGTTGCTTAAAAAGCATAATATATACAAACGGAGAAATTAAAATGCTGATTAACTCAGGTTTTCAAACTATATATACCATCACTAGCTATAATGGAAGATTTAAGTGCATGGGAGCATCACGATTATCTGTTTGCATGTTGTAATTTTGCACAAATGTTTTTTTTTCAAATATTGGTCAATATCAATTGTCAGACACTGTTAAGACATTGCATATTACATACCACTGTTCAAATCTTTGACAAGTTCAGTCTTGACTGTACAACAGCAACAATTAAAATAACTAATAATGTATATACAGGCCGATATGTCTGTCTCTGATAAGTTCTTAACAATGACAGTGATGTCTTACAGTCAAGACATCAATTGGACAGTGACAATAGCTAATGTCATTGCAGGCTGATGTCTGACAAGTCATTCAATGATTGATGTCTGTCGAATTCAATCAATGTCTGTTGTCTAACAAGTTCAAAGAATGACTTGTCGGACAAATTCGATGATAGATGCATGCCATGACAAATTCAATCAATGTCTGTTGTCTGACAAGTTCAATGAATGACTGATGTCTGACAAATTCGATGACTGATGTCTGACAAATTCGATGACTGATGTCTGTCAAAGACGATGATAGATGCATGACAAATTCATTCAATGTCTGTAGTCTGACAAGTTCAAAGAATGGCTGATGTCTGACAAGTTCAATGAATGACTGATGTCTGACAAATTCGATGACTGATGCACGACAAAATCAATGTCTGTTGTCTGATATCTGTATACAGTAATTTCAATGCCTGATAGGCGTCTGACAAGTTCATAGACAACAAATTTAAGACATCAACTGACAGTCAATAATCTTATAGTTGATGCATGACAAATGCAATGACTGATGCATGACAAGTTCAATGAATGACTGATGTCTGATATCTACAGAAAATCAATGCCTGACAGACATCTGACAAGTTCATCGACAACAAATTTAAGGCATCAACTGACAGTCAATAATCTTATAGTTTATCAATTTGCAATATTGTAGTGCAAAAACATAGAAGTTTGACAAATTCGTCCAATGACTGATACTTTTCTTACAGTCCAACAACATTGACATTAACAGCAAATATTTACACTGACAAATCCGTCAACAGCATGGATAAGTTTTGCCAGAAATCCGCCATCGACTGACAGTCAATCCTGTCACAGTTTACCAAATCTGCAATATTGGTCAGACACTGTCGCATCCTTCCATCACAATGCACCGCTAGATGGCATTCAATGACTGATGTCTGACAAATCATTCAAATGACTGATGTCTGACAAGTTCAATGAATGACTGCAGTGCATGACAAATTCAATCGATGTCCATTGCCAGAAATCTACAGGAAAATCAATGTCTGACAAGTTCATCAACAACTACATCGACAGCTGATCTGTCAGAAGTACAGTCAGTCCGATATGCAGACAGTCAGTCAGTCAGTTAATCAATTTACCATCCATCCTCCGACACTGTCACGTGTTTCGATCACCTGCACCGCTAGATGGCGCTAGCGAGAGTATTAATACATCCATGCATGTGTTAAAAGTCAGTAGCTGTCAATTAAGGGGGCCTGCATGTGTTAAGGCAAAAGGCACGATTTTTTAAGCGTGAATAGTTAGTTGAGTGTCTGGATTTCCCTAGCTGTCACATGGGTAACAAGGGAAGCAAAAAGCAAAACAGGAAGTGTGTCAAAAACGGCACATCCTCCCCGGGTTCCCGTGATTCCTGCAAAACACAAGGGCTGGTTTCTGGTTTAGAGATAACAGCTATCTTCGTTCATACGATTGTTGAAATATTCATCAGATGGGGGTGGTTGTGAGGGGGAAGGGGGGTGTGATAGGAGGAGGAATAGACACAACCACGAATGGCACAGTTGTCTCGTTTTGTTTTTATAACGGTATATAATCACGTCCGTGATATCAAACTCCCTGGAGGATGTCTCTCTGTTTCCACCCAACATGGATATGACAATGTCCAAAGACCAAAAAAAAAAAAAAAAAAAAAAAAAATGGTATTTGCACAAACACTATACCGACCTAAAAAAAAAAAAAAAAAAAAAAAAAAATGGTATTTGCACAAACACTATACCTACCAAAAAAAAAAAAAAAAAAAAAAAACAAGCAAATTGAGGCTCGGCAATGCACAAACACACACACATACATGCAAACAGAAAAAAAGATAGATTTGCCAATTTGCTGCAAAAGCGTGTGTTGTAAAGTAGGCTTATACGTATATGACTTCCGAGTGGATATATGCCACATCTATTTTTCATGACTGCACAAACCTCTTTTTATTATGTATACATCCCATGCATGCAGCGAGATAGATATCCACCATCAGAAACATTTTCGACAATTATTATTATTAATAATAATAACATTTTTAGAATAAGTAAAAAGTTAACACGGAGAAAATTGAGGAAACGCAACGTGTTAGTCCTTCTTCCCACCAACGTTGATGTAGATCAACTGATGTGGATCAAGAAAACTTTTGCGTGTTAATTCACATCGCAGAACTCAGTTA
>JAQGCC010001709.1:0-21866 GCA_034698905.1 Xestoiulus laeticollis | reverse complement strand
TAATTACACAAGTCGCTGACTTGGCTGAGAGCTTTCCCCATAGGAAACGGGGTGTTTAGTTTCCCCTTAAGACAAAATATTTTTTTTACAATAACAGCAAAAAGTAATTTAGGATTACATGTATATTTATTTTAACAATGCAAACAATGAAAAACAATACGTAATCAACCCACAACTACAGTATATCAAACAACAAAGTTGGCAAAGAATGAATTATCTCCATGATTTCAATGTCATGGTCAACGATTTATCTACCATACATTCAGCGAGTGCTAATTAGTTTACTTTTCCATTAGGCCTAGCTGATGGATAAATTAGAATTCTGCATTAGTACAAACAGTGCAACGAGTATTTTTCGAGAAAATATAGCCTCACCAAACCGATTCCAAGTAAGAATTAACACGATAACCAAGTTTGACCTTCTGAGTGTCATAACGTTAAAAATAATAAAAATAAATTTGTTAAATATGCCTAATGCGATGTACTTGATTATACAAGGCGTGGTGACCATCGCTTACATTATACCCGGTCCCAGGATATACATTAACACCACTGACGTCAAGCCTTAATTCTGCCTGGAAATTAATTTGCAATAACAAAAAAAAACAAAAAAAAAAACACAGGCATGTTAGTACTATTTAGGCCTATCCTGATTGGCATATGTGGAAAATGTCATTAATTCCATGTTCTACACTACATGTATAAGGTCAGTATACATGTATCTGTGCTGCTACAACAGCTGTTTGCCATTCCCAAATGATACGAACCAGGGTCATCTATTTATACAATCTCAAAGAATGAAAAGATTTCAGTTTATAAAAAAAATCAATAATCCACTGGAATTAAATTAACAATGTTAACGTATCATATTGATATAAAATAAATATCCGTTATCTATAGTATACATGTATATGCATGTACGCTCGCACAGTGTGGCTACCAGCGGTTATACTTGAGATTATTTTCCTATTTTTAATATTATTCCAATATTTTATATTACTTAGGAACATTCTATTGAATGCGTGGTCCGTTTAAAATAAAAATGCTAATTATATTGCTTTTTAAGTGTTGTGCTAGACAATTGAGTGCATTTCGATAAGATTAAAGAATAAATTGTTATAGGTTACATAGTTCATATACATGTACTTTTGAATATTTATAGTTTTAATTATTTTTTCAATCAAATACTTGCTGTCCTCGAAAAGTGCACGACCCTGTTTTGTTAATTTAATTCTGATACATTCTGTACCAGTGATAAATCAGTAATAATTAGAAGTTTGAAAACACGACAAGCAAATTTTAATTTTTAGTTTAATTTAGACATAGACATACTTAAAAAGTGAAGTGGAGAAATTATTGATAGCCATGCAATGTTTCAGGTTTTTCAATCACAGTCATTTATATAATATGTTTTCTACATGTATACATGTTCATGAAACATGTAGCCTACCATTAAATGCTGCGATTGGGCTTACTATAGAGGCGACATAATTGTATTATATACATGTACATTATCATGTTGCACACAATTACTAGCCAGCTCCAGAATTTAATTGTACATTTCCCCTTCCATCTTTCCATTAACTATTAGCATAATTAAATAAACTGTATGTGACAGCAAAGACGACCAAATTGTTCAAGCTAACAATGGCTTAAGATATGGTGCTCAACATTAGCCACAAAGTTGCAGAAGAAATCCAACAACATTTAAACAGTATTTACATGTAGCTGAAATTAGATTGCGAAAGATGTTTCAAGATGTCAACCAAATCTTAACAACAAATTTCCTATTTCAGCCTTGAAAATGTATTTTAAGGAAATAGAAGATCACTGATAAAGCATATAGGGGCCTACTTTATACTTTTATAGCATAAAGTTTACTAGATATTATAGAAATTTTATAAAACATTAATTTGAATACAAATTGTAATACCATTTAATACCCATTGGTTGGAGCAGTACTGATATGTCCTGGTTTAATGATGTCAATAAGTGACAATATGACGTAACATCAACAGTTTTTCGATTGAATTACCACCAAATAATGTATGTTTATAGTCAAATTCACATATTAAAGTTAAATTATTGCAGACATATGGATAGCATTCACCATAATATTACCATCTGAATAAGCAGATGGTAAAAATCCTGCTAAAACACTTCAGGAGAATTTAGAAATCAGAAACTCTTCATATGGAATCCTGCTAAATTCGTACTTTCACTATAAACTGGCATGCAGGTTCCAAGCAACATTGGTACATGTAATAACAATAGCTAAACGATTTTAAAAGCAACGCATGTTTATTATATGCGACAACCTGAAGCAAAATTAAAGACGTGCATGGGGTCCAGCAAGAACAATTTTGGCTGGTATGCGGAATTCACAATAAGTGATCAACAAGTTCCTATTAAACGTGCTTCAATATACTGCAAAACTAAAAACAAAATAACGAAAACAATCTTTGCATGCTACAGAATGCTACACATGTATTCAAGAAAGCCACCCACACGCAACGTTGGTTTGAACTCGATATCTGGGAATTGCACTACCACGAACATACCCATGACAATCAACGCTATCCGATTTCTGTGGGAAATGGTCTATGATTCAAAACGATAGAGAACACTGATAACTGTGCATAACGTCATCATGTCATGGGATGATCATCCAGTATTTTATTTCTTGTCTATGATGATGTCCCAAAGTGAAATCCTACCACACCTCTCATGACTGGGCAAAGTTGAACGCAATGGTCAATCAGGGATGAGATTTGGGGTACATAACAGACTGTCCAAATAATAGTGGTAAAAGTAATTTACAAGGATTAATTTATATTAAAAAATACTTGTCCAACATTATGCAAAAACAGCTCATTATATATTGGCCTTGATAGCAATGACTTCAGTCTGCAAGGATTCCATAAATTGTCTACCATGTTACAAGACCATACCAACTGTTAAACTGCTACTTAGTAACCACTGGTGTATGTTATCTAATAATCAATTTTAAATATTAAAAATGGAGTTTCTCTGGAGCTTTACCAAAGCTGACAATACACCATGAGAAAACAAATAATTGTGAAATAATGTGGGTATTCTGAAATGAGATTCTGCTTCCTGATGGTCAATTTAATAATTTAACCAAGTGTATGTAGTACATGTATGAGGAAATGTTGAAATGACAAGCTATAGGTTTTTTTCCTGCAGTTGGTCTATATCAATTGGGTTTCTTTAACATCCTCAAAAATGTCATGATCATGACCCTTGTCGACTCTTGGCAACTTCAACCAAACTTTTCAATGTTCATATGCTCTCCAGATCTTATCCTATCGGAAGTCTGGAATCCTGCAATGATTCACTGTCATGCACGTTGAGTATTTGTGCACATTGGAGCACATTTACAACTTTAGTCTATACTCATCAATGTTGCATGACTATACCGTCTTGTACTTAACTCCAGCTTTAATTAGCCATTCTACAGAACCCATTGTCAGCAACTTCATTGGCATTATATATAGCCAACCACCCAATAAATGCTTTAAGGCATAATTGCAGCTTGCTCCTACGCGAGTTATAGACTTATACCTGGCATTTACGCCTCATTTTTTATTGCTAAACCTAATTTGTTAAATGACTAATCTTTAATTCTTGGATGTTGGCATTTCCAAAAGTTTGCAAAGGCAGAAAAAAACGCCTACATTACAAGGGCGTCACAGGAATTTTTTCATAATTTGCTTTTGTAATGAATGGAAAACATTGGTAAATTGAATTTTTGCAGATTTTGTTTTAAGTTTCCTTATCAAAACTTTTAGATTATTTGCTTCAACCTGTCGCCATCTTGGTAACCACTGGTTGATGAGGCAACACAGCTTAAGTACAACAACTTAATTTTTCTTCGTTTATTTTGGCATATATTAAGTAGTTTATATTACAAACATCAAATCCAGGAAATGAGTCTGCACAAAATTCATTTAACACAGTTTTGCTTTATCGAAATCTAATATAAATGATTATTTCGCAACAGGAAAATCTTCAAACATTTGAGATGAAAAATATCTTATAGGCCGCCTATATATAACAGTATGTTATTTCGGTAGTTAAATATAAGCATGCAAGTCATTTTTTCGTTAAATTAATGTAGTGTATATATTCAGATTCAACTTCCAGGAATGTGTTGATACAAGCCAATTTCTCACACGAGGATGTTTAACAAATTGCACTTGTGAACTCTGATGACCTGCTGCAAAAACTCATATAAACTTTAAGATTGTGCAAGTGTGTTGCTATTTTGAAAAACAGAACTTTACAGATTAAGGTATGATGTGTGCCATATCCATGATATAAGCGTGCTTAAAATAAAAGCAAAGTTGCAGTATTATCACAATGTTTTCAAGCACAGTCTGCTCTCTTAAAAAAAAACTTGAAACCACATGGCCAACCATATATCTCCAAATATAAACGAACATAGAAGAAGACCCATCGCAAAAGAGTTTTCAAGATAAAAGACTATATGCTAACTCGTTCTCCGGTTAAGTTTTTTATATCAGAAAACATGTATACCATGGGGTCTTACGTAACTTAAAATATGCAACGCCACGTCTGACCATCATTTCTCCATGATTTAATCCTTCCTTTTAACCGCACAAGAAAAGGATAGCTTTATAAACGTGTTGGAGACTTAATATCCAGGAAATGACTGTAAATGTAGATGCAATAAAAAAAGACACACAATTGCATTCTGCATGAAATTGCTGAAATCGTGCCAAACAGGTGGCATAATATATAACTAAGGTAACGGATGACTGAATTTACCACGCCGCTCCTGCAATTGCTTCATATTAAAACCTGATCTAAACTATAGTTCAGGTATATTTATTTACAATTCGCAAAGTCGGAAACGCACGATATCACTATTCACATAGCAATTTCGTATATATTTTTATCTCTTAAACAGTTGACTAAATCAGTCAACAAATGGTCATTTAAACATAACATTAAGTTACCGCTCGTTCATAATCGCATGATGGCAATTATGTATACATGTACATGTACTTTCAAATGTTTCCCAATTAACATAACAGTGGAATTCACCTATAACGATGCCAGATATAACGATAACCCTGGTATAGCAATCCCTAGCAATGTGTTCGGTTGATGTTATCTTACAGGATACCACAAATATTGGATATAGCGATAATCCAAACATAGTGATCTAATTTTGAAACGAAAAATGGTTCAAGCTTTCATTCGCCTATAACGATTTTCTGAGATTTCATTCTTTCCATATTTCTAATAGAATGTACTTGTATACATGTAATGTAATAACAAAATGATATACAAAGATACAGTAGTACAAAGTCATTGCTGATATTTGTTCAAATTTTTAAATTTAGAAATACACTGTACATGAACTATAAAAACTATGCAAACTATAAAAAAAAAATTGTTTTCTTAACATTGGTATGCAAGATTATACTTGTTCCAGCTTTAGATACATTATACGGTTTCATTATTTTGTATAAAAAAAGTTTATAATTTCCCCTTTATTTCCAGCAAATGTACCTGTAGCATTAAACCACTTTATCAAATTAATCAAACCATAAATAGCTGCATGTATACAATATTACATAAGTCCGGATATAACAATCTCATGTCTTAGGTCCCTTGAAGATCGTTACTAGTATAGCCTAAGCGAATTCCATTGTATACTTTTGAATAAAACTATATATGAGTTGCTTGCAGCTTGTTTAAGATAGAAAAAAAATCCATTCACTATAGTCTGCAGTTAAAAAAAATAGGTGAAAAATTCCTACAGCAGGTATAAATTGCACAAGGTTAAATTTCCTAAAATTATGGCTGCACAAAATGTATTTTTCGTTACATGTATGTAATATCTGTAAACAAAATAAGTGGTTTCATGTCGGGAAAAAATGCAAAGTAATGTGCACATGCGACGAGTACACAAACTGCACTTAAAAAACCATGTTTAGTTTATTTATTCTGAAAAAGATAACTTTTTTCTGATATTCCTTTGCATAGTCGATGCATCCATTGGTATACGTTTGTAAATGTGAAGCAATATACTTGGTATGCATCCAGTCACATGCATAAGGAGTAAGGACTTGTTCATAGAATTCTTCACAATAAAACAAGTGAGGAATCTTGTGCGGTAGACCTTAATCCCTTCTATTACGTTTGTTCCCTATTCAATTTAACGTCGCAATTTTCAAGTTTCAAGAGCCCCACCTTCTCCACAGGTAGAAAACCCCTAAGGGTAGAAGCGGGGAGGTCAAACCCCCAAACGCAAAGCCAGAACAAAGTTTGTATTGAATCTTGGTAAAAGTCCATCAATTGCAACAGAAGAAACCTGGCAGAATCTCAAAGATGCAATTTCGTAATGAGACACTTTAAAAAAACAACTGCGACGTTTCGACGAATTTAGCCAAATGTACATGTATATATACGCAGCCCTCGACCCTACAGTTCAAGAAATTAACTTTAAAAACTTTAAATGCATTGAAAAGTTTAAATATAATTCTCAAATTTGAAACAATGTTAGAAAACTTACTGTTTGGCCATGTTATCTTCGAGAGTTCCAAAATGAAAAGTTAGGAATCGAAATATCCCTCAGTTTGCTTGTTTTCGTGCACAAAAATTCCACTTCAATTAATCCCCCAGTAACAAGGACGACACCAACGGCACCACTAACAAATTCCCATTGAGGAGACTCGGGAGAGAGGGAGGCCTGGCCGACACCAGTTTGCCGTGGGACGGTACCTTGGGACGGAGGGGTAGGAACCTTGTACTCCATTGGAGCAGGACAGGACACGTGACGGCTAGCCTTAATGCAGGCGTCATTCATCGTCCAAGAAGTGGCTCATGCATGGGGTCATTCAGGAATTCGGCGATTTGCTGGCCACACTGATATGGGTCTCCCCAATTTAAATGCATTTACAAAGTTTATTAATTATAGGGACATTTAATTAATGCAGTTTTGACAAGGTGCATATGCTCCTAAGTATCCTAGGACAGAGGATTGCATACCAGAATAAGCCATTTTTTTCTAAATTATAATTTTTTATTTAATTTTGGAAACTGAAAGGAACAAATGGAATGTACGAGGACCTAGCATAAATGTTATATTATTTGTTTAATTTTTTTGTTAATGTGTATGTATATTTCATTTCATGGAAATATGTCTGACAAGAATTACCAGACCCTCTACAATTATAAACTTTACAGACATCTTTCCACGAAATGGAATTTAAACGAATAATAGAATATTTATGCTATTGGTCCTCGTGCATTATAACTAACCAAAATTGTCGAGATTGGCTGGGAAGGGTAAAAAAAATCTGAAATTAATCCATACGCATTCGTTTTTATAAACACAATCCAGTAAACAATTACTGCATTTATAATGCATTTTGCATAGCACATTTCATTTAGATAGCAGCGGAAATTTACAGAAGTTTAATTTTTTTAAAATATAATGTACAAGTACATGTACAAACATTAAAAATATTGGATTCGATTATTGCAAAGCAAAATTTTTGTTATTAAAATCATGGAGCGATTTAATAAAAGTAGATATCATGCCATGAGTTGGAAAATTTGAAAATTTAATTCCTATAGTAAGTAAGATTTAGAAAAATAACTTTTACAAAAAATAAATTTATCGGTGCACTATACTTATTTCGTTTCTTGTTTTATTTTTAATAATAAAGTTATTACATTACAATTATATATATGCATGTAATAAATACGTTTGGAATTAGTTCCACGTCTGCTTAGCCTACTTTCAATAAATAAATAAACGAAGCAAATTTGAAGTACTTTTTTAACTTTATAAACGTAATAAATAATGAAAAATATCCACGATGAAAAATAAATCACGTTACTTAATATGTATTATTATCTATTTTTATGCATTTGCTTTAAAATCTTTTTTTAAATTTCACAAATTTTTAAGTTTTATTTTTTTTCCATTTTATATGTTTTTTGCAAGAACATGTTTTAGTAACTGATTTTTCGAATGGTCCAAACCAATGCCAACATGCTATAGCATTAACAAAGTAGTTATTTCTAGATTTGTTAACCGCATTGTCCCTATGATACATCAGAAAACAGGGTAACATTAAATTAAGAATAACATTTAAATTCATTGATTTAAATCAAACTTTTGCAAGACTTTTTTGCAAATAATGTTCGCAAATTACATTTTTAATACACAATAAATTACTAAACATGTACATATAGGCCTGCTGCAGTTTTAACTATACAAAGTTATATACATAGCTTAGAGCAGCAACAACTTTGAAATGTGTCAGCTTTGACATGTGCACAGTAGTCAGAGAAATTATTGGTATACTTATATTGAAATTAAATATACATGTACATATGAATCAGGTCACGGGAAACGATTTTCTACGCATATCAAATAATGTATTTGATTTGACAGGGCGTGTTTATCTTTTTTCAGTTGCTGACTGGTTTTCCTGTTCTTAAACAAAAATTACCTGCATTTTAACGCAAAAAAAAATTATATAAAATACTCTCGTGCCGTTGTGCTAAATTGATATCTTAAAAACGCTAGACACGATTAATGCTAATTAAGTAGTTTCAATTGGGTGAAGGTCATACATAGGGAAGTTTTGTTGACATCTAAAGGCTGATAATGACCAACAGCAACAATCTGAAAATCAAACATTAATTCAGCTTGGATTTACTGCTTTATACAAGCTTTGAAACTAATCTGTAATTAGACGGTGTTTTTTCTAAAACAAATTTATGATCATTGAACGTCATTTTAGATTACTGAAAAACTATATAATGTACATGCATATTAATTATAAACATCCCACCTAAATATATTTATTTTAATGTATGTCCTAGCATTAATCTAAATAGTGGCATGGTCTAACAAGACTTTTTACATGAGTTTAACAAACCTTAATAAATTATGAATAATCTAACTATGAACAAAACTAAAAATCTTTGACCGATATTACAACCATAACCAGATGATACTACATTCTCTAATCCCACAAAACATAAAACCGTGTAAAACAGAAAAAGCTATACTAAATGGGTGAACGAACTGTGATGACAGATGAAACAATTGCAAATAGATCTCATGTCAACACCATGAACATCTGCAACTTCTGGTCTTATCCAGTGCTGCCACATTGTGTCGACCACATAGTCTTCCAAACTTCGTTTCCACGTCAGATTTGTAATTTAGCACTAACCCAAGGACTAAATCCGAGTCAGTCACGACGAATAAGCAAAAATGACTTTGCCCTTCAGTAAGGTTAGTTTACTTATTTTCAGTCGAAGCTGGTACATGTACATGTATTCATTTTCTTTTTTTCCATAGCACAGTTTGAAAAACCCTCCTATAGCCATCAGCTGCTTTCTCATTGTTTCAAGCATTTGACATGGGTGGCGCTCATGAGTGGCGCTAAAACGCCCTCACTTTAAAACATGCTATACATAGAAACACATTCACTAGATTTTATTAGTTTTTCAGAAGTTTTGTTTAACTCCTATCATATGCTTTACAAGTACACATGTACATTGAAGCAGAAAAATTTTAAGTTATAATCAGAATAAAGTCTGTTTTGAAACTGTCTTCTAACATATGATTGAAGAACATTTCTGGAAGCTTTTACTACCTCCTGAGCCTTTAGCATTACATTTTCAACATGACAACTTACTTTTTCTCCAATCTCAGCGTACAGGCAATGAAAAAAGCGTTGCCCACTTGAAAACTTGAAATGCAATGCTAAATGCTCATGCACTATCATTGAAATCATGATAATTCAGGCAAAGTTATGACCAGTTTAAACAATCTGTTTACTTCTTGTTAAAATTAATGCTTTTCTTTGGGTTTTCTAAAAGTCTTCTAAAAGTTTTCTAAAAGTCGTGATTCAGCAAGGACATGTTGACGTCATTTTCGGTCATTATGCTGTTTGTATGACCATTTTTGCTACCTGGGCTTAATGATGATGTACAATGTATGTTCATATTATAATTAACCTTTTATTAAATGCACTAGGCTCCTTCACGTGAGCGCTGTTAAGCACAAGCCGGCAATGCTTTTCCCGCGTAATTAGATGTGCGCATGCGCTGTTCATGCGTGCATATAAAGTGTATATCGATTAGCTATAATGAAGCTAAAACAGGACAATTAAAAATTCAAATCAATTTCTGACTCTTCAGTACTGCTATTTGCTGGAAAGTTCGAGGTTGGTACAAATGTGTAGACCTATTCACAACTTCAAAAACTAAATGACTGAAACGGGGTTGTTAGAAACATGTGGCCTTATAATGCCTAGTCCACATCAAGGAAACAATTTCATGACAAAAATGCTGCACATGAAATGTTTTGATACTTATCTGGTGCAGCGCATGTGGCGTGAACACCATTGAAACATTTCATGAAACAGTTTCAAGTTTCATGTTTCATGGAAATGTTTTCTTGGTGTGGACTAGGGCCACTAGGCATTAGACACTATATAGTTTACACCATGATATAATAGTTAACACAATCTGCCATGGCCACACAAACAACTGATATCATTGTAAACCTCCAATTTGACGTCATTTTGTCAAAGTTTTAACTAATTCATAAAAGTGAAACACTTGTACAACATGTACTTACAAATTCTTGTGTGTTGGCGGGATCTGCGGTGGGGTCGGATGTTCCCCTTTAGGCGGAAGTGGAGGCTCTGGGACATGATTTTGATTCTCGACATTGGCTTCCGGTGGCGGGGGTGGAGGCAATGGTGGCGGGGGTGTCGATTCCTTTTCGGCCAGGCCACTAAAAATGAAATGAAAACGAACGTTAATCATAATGATAAGAGGCATCACTTGCACTCCTAACCCGTCATTGGATTGGGTTTTAATTAATAAATATGCTTTCTAAAATGTCACCATTTTTTCTTCACTTGCTTTGAGATATATAGTCAGAGGCCACTATAATTCTCACCCCGGTTTGGGGTGTAAGGTCATGTTGATGTTGTCTTATATATACAGTTGCAGAATGGAGGACATACAGAAGGCGGGTGAAGCCTCATTGCATCTGGTTTTGTCTTGTGTAATGTATTTTCCAATAACAACTAAAAACAACTCGATTCGATGGGAAAAAGAACAGCTTGAGAGAAGATATGCCAACTCGAACAGTTTTATGACCGATTGACAGATAGCTTAAATGTGCTGTTTCTTATGTGCAAATATACTTAGTATGAGACATAAACATGTAAATCAGGTTTTCGATAAATTAAATATGACAATTGTGACGTTCGTTATAACTCAAAGACATTTTCATATTTACCCTATCTTTTTTTGTAATTATGCCCTCCGAATACAAAAAAAATTAACAAGTTTCGTTAAGCCAAAATTAATTTATGCATTGCGTTCTTATTTCTAATCTGGCTTGCAAGTCCTTTATAACTAATATTTTTTTTTGTTAAAATTTAATACACAAAACTTCTTTTAAAAATGATCAAATTCTTTTTTTATGAGATTAACTTCTTTTTAAATACTCAGTTATTATCATATATTGTTTTAATAATTATTGAATTAACTTTTTTTTAGATTTTTTTAAAATTTATCAGATAAACTGGTTTTATTGTATTAAATAAACTTGTCTTAAAATTTATTACATGTAAACGAACATTTTTTGATTTATTAAATAAAACTTCTTTTAAAAAATCATTAGATAAACTTCAGATTTACATTACTATATTACATTTCAATAATTTTTTTTAAAACGTAATAGGATAAACTATTTTTTTGGTAATTTATTGGATAAAGTTGTCATTAAAATTATTAAATAAACTTTTTTTTAAAATTGTTTAAGTTTATGTTTGCATTTTAATCTTGTAGTTATACATACATGTATATATTAAAAAAACTATGTACGTAGAGTAGTAAAATTCTAAAATCCATATCATTTCTAGGTCAAACCGATTTGTTATTTAACCTGTGGAAAGGGCACTTTTAAGTCAAACTAACTCTTTACTTTTCCAAACTTTATATTTATCTAAAAACTCCATGTCACAAAGTAACACAAGGAGTATATATAACACATTTCGCTATTACAGATACACTATTCTGAAATCTATGTGATTCCCCTATAATCTCGAATATTTATGAGATTCCTCGTTTACAGTCCGGACCTTTGTCGACCCAGAGTAGATTTCTCAATTTCCACGCATGCAGTATTTCATTTCACACAATTTCTGCAGCACACCCTTGTCTATTTTTAAAAAAACAGTCATGAAATGCTTTGCTATTGAGATAGAGAATCTAGGCTATATCTGTTTGGCAAAGTAGGCAGACTCATCGCCAGAATGCCACGTTATGTGCATAGACACAGTGCAGTATGGACGATATACATGTACGTCTCCGGCACACAACAACTATGCCAAAGAAGTTATTTACAATTGTTGCATGACCCACGTGCTTCTGGGCTATAACAAATGCGGAAACAGGAACAAAAGTTAATTCGTTCAGCCTTTTTGCACGATCGAAAACTAGACTAGATTTAAAGGGGACCCCCATGGATGCTTTTGAATCAAATAAGAAGGGCTCCTTGTGTCCTATCGCTGAAATCTAATTTCAATGAAATAAACAGGATTGTGCTATTTCTGGGCTGTCCTCCTTGTTAATTTTCTCTCAAAACAGCAAACAGGAAAGTTAAAAATTGCACCATGACGTTGCTTTGCTATTGCTGGAAACCAGAGGTGATGGTTTTAATTTACATGCACTTGTATGTACATTTGTTTTATGAGAAAGATGGAAAATTACGTGTTTTTCCTATTTTAGGCTTCGTATACTTCATATTGGGTATAAGTTTTACTTATAGTCTTACTCTGAAGACAAAAGTGTCTTATCTTAAGAGTGAGGTACTTTTCACCGGAAAAGGATTTAGGCAAAGCATAAAATTATACAAAAAAGTGTCTGTCTTGATCTTGGTTTTGAATTCCATATACATAATTACGTCTTTTTTTAGAATTTTAGGTTAATACAACTTAAACTGGCAGTGAGTAGGTTTTATATTATGATTTAATGCTCATTACCCTCTGGATCAACTGCTTAAAAAGTCATTTTCTCTATAACTTATAAAAATAAAATAATGACAAAAATTGCTAAATATTCATCACGTTTTGGTGCATTAAATTCAACAGCATAAAATCATAACTGCATATTGTCTTTGATGTAACGCTAGCTGCCCCTATAGCAGCCAAATGATGATACTGCAACGTCTCAAAACTATTATATTTAAAAAATAACTGGAGGAAATTTATTTTTAAAAAAAATAGCCAGCTAGATGCACGAAAACGTGATGAATATTGAGCAATTTTTTTAATTAATTTATTTTTATAAATTATGGAAAAAATGGCTTTTGAAAATTTAACGTTACAGTAATGATCCTTAAGACAAACGCGTCTTTTGTATAGGCAATGAATGATATTTAATAATTTTAAACATGTTTATGTCAACACTTATAGCTCAACTGGGTCTGTAAGCTTTAATTTCTAATTAATTAGATTTGTGAAAAAATTAATTACATGCACGACCTAGATATGTAATTTTAAGGCCCGTATAGAAAACAAGGCAGGAGCTTGTATGCATGTATATACTTTAATAAAGTTTAATTTCAAGTGCCATTTTATATAAGGACAAACAGGTGTATTATTATTTTGTAGAGAAAAACTAAGATAAGCTCTCGCTCCATTAATTATTTTATTTAAAAAATGTAAACCAGTCGAATTTGGCAACGGGTTTCTTAAGTACATTTTAAGGGCAGTACCTTTCAAAAGCATATATATACCGTATCGCGGCTCAATAAATCCAGATAAGAACTAACTTGAAAAAAAAAATATTGCACAAACAGACAATTAAAGACCGAGGACTGTTAATGGCCAAGAATAATTGAAGATGATCATGCAAAAGCAGCGACCCAAATGCGATGTCTTCCGCTATAGCATCTTATAAGGAAAAATACAATGTGTGCAATTTTGAAAAATGCCAAAAGAGTGCATGTGCAGATTATTCTTTCCTTTTGGAATTGGCACGCTAGGGGTTTTCTATATAGTTCAACTGTTAGCACCCCTTGGGTGGAGTATGAGCATTCAGTCAATTTAAGCACTTATTAAAACTATAAGCATTGAAAATCATATTTGTCAAAATTACAGTGTTCTAATAGTGTTCTAATAGTAGGAGTCAAACTTTAAATAAGTAAATAACCCAAGTCAATTTAATGTAAATTAGTCATTAAAATTAAAATTCATCTTTAAGATGGAACTTTTTGCTTTTAAAACTCGGATGAATAGTATAATAAAAAGATGGCATCTTTAACAAATTTAGTTTAATTTGCATAAAAGTTTAAAAAAAAGATTTAGTTAAAACTTATTCGAGTGCTTAATTGGGAACTAACTTGAATATGGCGACATAATTATAACGGGATAGTTTTCTTAAGCGTTCATAATTTCTTCGAAAATTAATTATAATTGACTGATCACAAGTTTTAATGAATCCTCTGTAAGGAAACTTAAATTTGAATACGTGCATTGAAAAAATGGGTTGCAATTTCATAAATGGAAGGATGAGTTTGCTGCAATCTCGGATTACAGGTTAAAGACCCTCGTTAAATATGAGATTTGTCTGACCCAGCCAACTCCTACGTAGGCCTATAGCCTGGGCACTGTCTCGAATGTGGATATCTTAGTTTCATCCCTGGACCAATAAAAACCCAGAGTCCACCCTAATTTCCAAGAGCCAGACTATACAGTATATACACTGTGCAAGCATTCATCTAAAAAATAAATTCGAATGGCTTTCACCCCAAATAAACATCTGTCTAGCCAATTTATTTGACAAGTGGAAAGAAAAACTAAGAACAGTACAGCAGTTTCATACTAACATTAATTGCTATGTTAAAAAACACTGCTGATTTTCCTAAAAATCTTGTTTTTTTCCACTTCATTAAACTAAAATAACGAAAATTAATGATAGCGATGAAAAAATCCCAATTAACAAACTAAGAGAGAAGCCAGAAATTATACTAGCTAAATGTTGCCATAGAATGGATTTCAACCTTGCTAAAACAGTTCAAAACAAGCACATTTCAACCTGTTAAGGCAGAATTAGTAATATAAGACAATCGGTTTTCAACTAGGATAAAAGCCAAACCGTGACTACAGATAATGGTATTCAACATTCAACATTTAACATACAAATTCAACAACTATTTGCAGCAATTTTAACACAATTAATTATTGAAATAACAATCTCCATATAACATACATGTACATGTAATTTCAAGGGCAATCTAGGATTTTTTTGGAACTTAGCCTAGGATTAAATCCACGTCTAATGTTGCAAATTTCCATGATTTTTGCAAATCTCTGATCCATAAGATATTAAAATTAGTATAAATTTATCAGAATTTGGTAATCTTATGCAAATGTTCTTGGCTTTGACGTTTCAGTCGAAGTTTTCCCTGAATTTGAATGTAAATAACATCATCTTTAAAGTCAGATGTTTCGCCTACAAGAAATGCCATTGAGTTTCAAGCGACTTTTGCCATTATTGCGCCCAGATGGCGCTGCAATGGTTGAAACGCGTCTACGCAATGCGACATCTGTGGAAAAACTTGGTAACAGTTGTGTACAGTTGTATACCCTAGACTAAAATTTTCCAACCATGTCATCATGCCACACTTGCACGATCCTAATTATACAAAGATCTGTCTCATTAGTACTGCTTGAACAAAACAAAACCGAGCAATTATAAATAGTTTAATTTAAAGGCAAACCACGATTTTCATATTATTACTTTCATGTTCAACCTAAACATGCTCGCCTTAGAGTTTCACACAAAAAAAAAAAAAAAAAAAAAAACACGTTTGTACAACTATTTATTCAATGCCACTTCACTTTTCTCATATGTCAACTGTAGCGGTTAATACTAATTAATGTCAATTAAATCGTCCACTATTTCTGTGTGAGCTTAATTAGCATCCTTCGCACACCAGGCTCTATTTTTATGCTGAAATTAGCATATATGTTCCCACACTATATATTCAAAATCGAAACAAGGTAAAAAGTGAAAATTAATTATACACATCTTTAATGAAATTGCCTTGAAATGTTTGTAAAAAATCGATTGGCACCCTTGCCAGTCGAATTCTCCAAAAATCAGAAATTTCTCACAAAGTTGCATGCAAGCAAAAATAAAAAAAATAGCAAAAACTGTTAAAATTGAGTCAAAATGGACAGAAATTACTCACTTTGCAAAAGTTTCTCCTTGAGTATCACCCATTGCAATTTCGACTTAAAATCCTCTTATCTCGAGATGGTAATTCCAAAAACGAAGTGTTATCTGCTAGCAAAACTGCCCCCTCTATATTTCGGTCAATTTGGGATGGAGAAAGAAGAGGTTTGAAAAGCGCACAAACTCAAAAACGGAACATCCTCCGTTCAACTTTCAACGCAGAGTGAAGTAGATGAAACAACATCATTGATGATCAAATGCAGATGGCGCGCAAACACAAATGCAAACAACAAAAAAGTTTGGATTTTATACCCGATAAGTGGATGTTAATTCGATTTCGAGTATACTTTCAATTGGATTGAAAAGTTGAGGATGACATTTCGCAGTTGATCTGGCGAGATAGACGTTTAACTGAGAAGAACAACTTATCCATCCCACGGAGACATGAGTGGAAACCTAGTTTTTCATTACTCTATATAAACGCTGCCAACTCACTGGAAAGTTGCCAACTTTTTTGAAGAAAATTTCAAGCAACTGGATAAATACACATGGGAAAAAAAATGATTTTCGCCATGGACATTTATCATATAAGATGGCGGAAATGATGCGTTTCAAAAAGTTGGGAGATCAAATGTTGGTTTATTTGTAAACAGGAAACGAACCACAGGCTAAGACCCCACATACTAATCCACTTTATAGCTCATGCATGTATGTAAATGTATTTTGTATGTGCATTATTAGCACATGCAGAACTTCCAAAAATCGTACATGAAATCCATCTCAAGATGGCGGACATTCAGAACTTTCAGAGACTCAAACGCTATTGTTGAGATTTTTGTATGCCATATAGTTGAGATCTCTGTCAGGATACCATACTTGAGATACCTTTTCTAAATCAAAGGACAAACTCTGAGCACAACCAAACTTCACTCTAGACAGTCCTCAGACACACAAGTACAAATTTCCTTTTTTTATTCAATGTACATTAGAAATTCATGAAATTCTGAGAGCAATCTCATGAAATATAAATACAGTATACAAATACAAAAGGTAATGTAATGCATATGTATATTAAAGCTTATATGTTTCAACATGATGTACATTTCAACCAAACTGCAAGCCCAATCACACAGTGCACTCTCCAGAAATATAAAGGGATAATTTTTGCCCTTTTATCAAATCTCGTGTTATACATCAGAAATTCATAAAATTTCGCCAGTAATTCCGTGAAATATATTAAACGAAATTACTTGAACAAAATGGCAGTACATGTTTGAAGATAATTAGCCTAATAACCAAGACCAAACTTTTATTTAGCTTTTATTTCATTCAGAATAACCGGAAAAGTTGTAATATTTTACAAAAAAATACATTAATTTTGTAAACTTTTGCATTTGTTGTACATGTATTTATCTCACAAAGGTGCTCGAGCCACCTGTCGGGAGTGTTTCTCTCTAGACAGGAAAAACCGGAAAATTGCCATGGCATAAGTTAGAAATCTATGTCACCGAATAACAACTTTGATTCTAGCAACATTGAAATTGAAAAAAGTGAATATAACTCGCAATTAAGCGTATAATTGCATAAAAGTGAACGCTTTTCATGAAATTTTAGTTCAAACGCACACGCAAGCTCGTAATATAATTATAAATCTCGGCTTTTTGTGTGATTTTTAATTAAGCTTAAAGTTGAATCAAGCCTAGGCCTACTTTAATTACGACTTATTAAACTATAACTCTCCTTTCTAAACAATGAAAATTTTCAAGCTATAGAAATGAATGTACAAAATGCACGCCACTTAGAACTTTAATGATTTCTAATTGGACTAATTTGTGTAATAAGGTACATTCACGAATTTTTCTTAGACGAACTAAAATTTTGGAGAATTTTACGGAAAGTTAAAAGAGTGGACAGGTTTGCGGTTCTGATTGCCTCCTTTGTCTAACATCAAGCATTCATAACATTCAGAACTTTCATATTGATTTTTGCAAAAGCCTTTGACATGTTCCTCATCGGAGATTGCTGCTGAAACAAAAAGCGTGTACTGGGACCCTATACAGGGAGTCACCATATCACTACATCTTGTTCAGTGTTTTATCCATAACTTCTTCATCAATATTAAAGAGGTTGCATACTACTCACTGGCTCGTGATTGAGTACTGATGCGCAGTTTTTGAAACCCTTATACAGAGTTTGGTATATTCAGGACCTGGAAAATCTCCGGACAACCTCTGCGTTGCGTGCTGAACCTGGACAAATACCATGCTGAAATATGGCGTAGATGAAAATCCAAGGTATATTTCGTCCAGCCACAATAATTGTCGGATAACCACGACTCAGGTTTAATGACAACACCTTGGAATTGACCGACTGTCATATATCTCGGTATCCGTTATAGTCATCAGCTAGAGTAGGGGGAGTCTGGCTACGAATTCTCGGATCACGCCTCTTGGCAATACAAAGGCCCTTCCAGAAGGCTCAGGGCCTATAGCAGCATACCCAATGGGGATCTTTCCTGGGGGTAGTTTTCCGGTCCTCGGTTCTAAATCAAATGGACGGCCAGTTGAAGATAAAGGTTGGAGAAGTCATGGATATTATACCACGACGATTTTGACGGATTTTAGATACCCATCCACGCAAAAGGAATTAAAAGCAGCAAATATATCAGACATGTTTGTTATTTATTAAAAATGTTTTATTCATCCAATCATGCTTAGAGCTGCAAATGCATTGAACTCATAAAAAATTCCTCAGCCTGTATTAAACATAGCCTACAGTAAAATCTGTAGGGCCTACACCAGAAAGCCAAGTGTCTGGTAGAAAACATACACGTTTAGATATAGCCTATCTTATACAATTTTACTATTCGGATTTACAAAATTGTGCCAAATGACTAATGCCACAACACGTTAATAGCCTATGCTAAAACGTTTTCGTAAATGTCCCTCGACTAGCTTTGCTTATGAATACAACAAACGTACAAAAATATTTTGGCAAGTGATTCAGCAGCTGGTTTTATCATCCTTAGTACTGAACTAACTATATTTCATTCGTGATTCTTAAATAGTTTGATTGATAGCTTTTTTTTATATTTATATGCAATTGATACAAATGAGAAGTTTGCAGAATATCTAAAACAAAGCAAATCTGCAATCCAATAGTAACAAATATTCCTAATTCAATTTCTCGTTCTTAAGTTAATTAGCATTAAATAATCAAACTATGGATTAGAAAACCAATTTCATGCAAATGTTACTTAAAATATTGATGAAAATTCACTGGCAAATGCCTGATTAGTTGTGGCCAAACAAAATGTGGACATTATAAATGTAGATCAGGGTGGTCCAACATTTTATACCAAGAGGTCCACAAGAGTAATTTAATTAAATGTTACCAAAGGGCAGCCAGAAAACTCTTTGGGTACCACCCTGTTATAGATCGATACAGTTGTATCTAGTTAAAATGGACACTTTGAGTGACTGCAGGGAAGTGTGTAGAGTTAGCAATGTTACACAATTGAATAATGCCTAAAAACTAAACTGAAGAACACGGTTTTTGGTATATACATATATCACTGTTAAAACAACATTATAACCGATCTCTTAATGCCAAAAAGCAGATGATAGGTCATATATGTTTCATCAACCATGGGGTCCATGATCCACTTGGACAATGAAGGTTCCACCCATGACCCGCGCATTTATCTCTTCCTATTTAAAATCCGGTTAATCGTAGCCTGTTGCTCCGTTTTGGTCTTTTCCACGAGGATCCCCTCTTCGATGGCACGCCTCACCGATATCAGCGTCCCGAAAAGTTCGGGCTGAGTTTCGAGCGCAAACCGTTGCAGTTCTTTTACCAGAATCAACGCGTCCTGGCGGCGCAGAGGAGGTTCGTCGGCATCAGCGTCCAATTCTTTGTCGTTGCTCTCCTCTCGATGCTGGTGCCTCATGACCGCATTCAGGCTGGTGATGACATCCGAGATCTCCGAATTGGTGCCGCTGTCATCGCACTCGTGGTCATCGTCGACGGTGGGTGCACCGGAGGCACCGATCTTGCAGGTCTCCTGCATCAGGACCAGAGATTTCTTTGGCTGCCTGTGTGTCAATCCACTTTCGTCCTTATTGATTAGCACGTGGATATTGTTTGCATCTTGACCAACGTATACGTCACCTTCTGCCTCCACCGATTCTCCTGTGAACTGATGAGACACGATGTTGTTTCTTTTCTTGAAGGAACCGAGCCATCCGTTGCTGGCTTTGAAGTTGTCTATGCCCAGAGCATCTGCAAAAAGGCGAGCACGCTCCTGGAGCATCGTTCCTGTGATTGGGATATTTTTGGCTCTGCACTCTACGAAAAATGTGAAAACTTTTTCGTTCACCTCATCGTTCGTTGTTGATCGTTTCAGGCGCTTCCTTTCAGAAGCAAAGTTCCTCTCCCAGGCTTCTATTATCTTTGTCTGTTGGGCCTTAATGTTGGATATGGCAGACTTAGAGACATTGTACAGTTTTCCTAGTTCCCTGTGAGATTTGCCAGCCTGAAGCAAGTCGAGCACTTCCTTCTTTTTGCCGATGGACAATTCGGCATATTTTCGCTTACCGGTATTGTTCCTCTTTAAGGCACAGGGTATTTCTTCGCCTGGTTCAGAAGTCCCTTCATCCATCGATTTCGGCTGAATCATGGGCTACTGCCCAAACGAAAATCGAAATAACAAAACGCACCTAGTTCTTCGGATAAAACGACGAAAATATTCAACTTTTTTTCACCCTGTCGCCATTTTGCCTGCAGATGGCGTTTTAAAAGGGTGTGAAGAGCCATTCATCAATTACGTCCATTTATAACTATCTCAGTTTTCTTTCTGGTTTTACATGCTTCTGGACAATGACAGCTGATGAATGTACAATTATGTAATTCATAATATATTATAAAATAAATTACAATAAACGCTTATTCAATAGTCGAATAATGTGGATGTGAATGTTTATGAAAGACCCTTAAAATCGAGATCCCATCACGATAACGGTGCTGAGTACGTTAGCTAGAGCATTGCATAAACACGGCGGTAAATTCAAAAATATTATCAATACAATTTTTTAAAGTTCTCATCTGCATAATAGTTTTTCAAAAAAAAAAAAAAAAAAATATTTAAGTTCACAAAATTTATCTTAATTTTCTGTATTTTGACTCATGAACCGTTGGACAAAATTTGAGGCACAGACGAGACAGTTTAATGCTGTTTTATATTATTACTCGCGTAAGGGCCCCCATCCCCAGACATATTGAAAACATTTTTACTGAAAAAATTCACTCGATGTTTGAAACAATGATCTGCTGGGTGAAAGTGATTGAACACAATACAGAAAATGCATTTTATCGGTACAGTAATAGTAAAGTTAGTGGACAAGGCCTGGGCCACACTAGGCTGGAAATGCGCATTTGGCTAGCCACAAACTATAGGCAGTCCTGAAACTAGGGCATCGAATTATAAAATTTGCACATTAGTATTGATGAATTAATCTCCTGTGAGTAATGTTGTTTATGAAATCCGTTTAATAACAACTGAAATTGAACTGAAATTTAAA
>JAQGCC010001708.1:0-21869 GCA_034698905.1 Xestoiulus laeticollis | reverse complement strand
CAAAACACACAACCACAAACACGCAGGACACCTCCGGACCGTGGTAGCGTGTTTGCTGCTACCACGCTACCCGTGACATCACAAGCAGAAACGAAAAGGCGAGTGGTAGCGTGCGGTACCTAAAGAAAAGACGCCTCTGTATTTATGAATTAGCATATAGGTAATCTAGTTTTCACACGTAGTTTTGCTGCTTTTCTATTCTCTTTTAATTAATACTTGTAATGTTATAATTAATGAACTGCGGTATGTGCTATCAGTTTGATATTCTGCATTCCAACTTCTCTAAGCTAAATAAAAAGGATATAAATTAACATTGTAGGCCTACGTGTAACAACAAAATGTTTTTTATAAAAATGTCAGAGAAAATTCTTGAAGACGTCCCAGAGAACCCAATTTGAATACTGTTGGTTTACTAACTAGTATGCATGTGCTCACTGTAATCTGAATCATGGATATAAGCTAGCATGGCCTGAAATGCAGCATTCTAATTGATAAATCGGAAATTTACACAATCAGGAAACAAATTGAAACTGCATAATTTCAGGCCATGCTTCACACTGTTTTTGCCATTAGAAAAAAAGCCAAAAAACCAAATAGGGTTAGTCATATTATGACTGTTGCCAAATATGCAAGTTATCAAAATAAATTTCTAGCTTAACCCACTGAGGACTTTCATAAAAATAATATTATTTCTGAAGTGCTATAAACCATTATTATCTACATGTGTAAAGTAGCTTAATATTTTTAAAGAAAACCTTTGTATGTTGCTTGTGGTATTTAGCAAGCAAATGTATTAAATATAGCTTACATCAATAATTACTTAACAGGTTTAAAAAAAAAAACACTTTCCAATTGTTGTTGTCCAGCATTTACAATTTTACTTAACGAATTTGTCAGACATGATACAGCAAAGTTTATATAACAACCCAAGACCATTGTTTTAGCATATAAAAAGCAAACTCAATTTCAAGCTTCTATTAAGGACAGAATAGACACCATTTCATTATTTGCATCGTTTGAAGGCAAATTTTCCCATTAGTCTGTGTTGAGGAGAGGTGAGGGTGGAAGGAGTTGTCTGAAAACAGTTAAAATAGCAGAAATAATTTTCTGACAAAGGCGATTTTGAGGAGTATAAAACTGAAAGGAAAATGAGTGATGAACAGATGGTGGCACAGATGGTTTGTTTTTGTCATCCATCAGTCTTCCTCTTCTCCAGATTCAGATTCTGCAAAGGGGGAAAACGGTATAAAATTAGTTAGTACAAAGCCAAAATGTTGCTTTCATAAATTATATGCTCGTAAACACCAACCTTCTTCAGCACTCTGTAGCCATTCAACAAATTTTTTCATCTGTTCAAGAAAGATGCTTTTTCCCTTTGACGAGTGAGCTTCCTTATACCACTTGAGTATTATCTCCTCACTCAAGACATTAGCTGAATAAAATTCAAACAATTTAAGTTTCGATAATTAAAATAACAATCGGCATACATTTAGCAACTGAAATTCCGTCTAACCTTTATAAAAAAGGACAACGATTTTCTGAAACACTTTCATGAAATTCATGTCTTCAAAGCAGAATTCTTGTACTTTGACGAGAAGGGCTAGTTCGGAACGGCCTTGGGTGGCAAAGGCTTCTAAAAGAGGGGTATACTGCTTGAGATGTTTAAGAGCTTGCTCGGCCACAAGTTCTTCCTTCTTATTCCATTCCACAGCAACCATGAGGGTATTCCAAATCTAAGAAGTGAAATCCAATTAATCTAGATGCACCTCAATTAAGCTGCACCATGTCATGCTAAGTCAAAACTTACCAGCACAACCACTTCATGTTCAGGGATTGTGTGCTTTGCCATTTGTTCTTTCACGTTCACAATTATCTAAAATATGTTTAAGCATTGTTAGTTTTCTTTTATGTGGACCCCAAGTACATGAAGATTTTTTGGAGACTTACATCTTTGGGTGGGGTTTCTTCTTTGATTAGGGTAGACAGTTGCTTTTGTAATTCCCTTTTGGTGCAAGAACTCTCTTGAGCTTTCTGTAAATACAACCTCGGTTTGTTACATTTTAAAATTAATATGTGGATTTGTCCATCTAGAAAGATCATCTTACTTGACATTCAACTATCTGCCCAAGCCCTTTTTCAGTAAAAGTTCTGATGAAGGTTTCCGTGCTGCGTTTGTTGACTGGAAAAAATTCCTAAAAAAAAATAATGTACGGAAATTGCATTTTAACGATTTGTAACAAGAATTACTAAGACATTTCTTTAAACGTCAAAAGTATACCAACCATTAGCCTAGAATCCAGTTTGTATTTACGTAATGCAGAAGCCACACTGTTGCTGTCCTTTTCCTTAATCCACAACTGAAAGACGTCAATTACGAATTCCAGGGCTAAGCCTAATAGATGTTAAACAGTTACTAACAAATTTCCTCGACAGAATTATCGTTTTTGCCATTTTTATAAATGAGATTTGCTTGCCATCTTTGACCAGTTGTTCTTGGAAAAGACTGTTCAAAACAGAAGCTGTCACTAGTCCAATACTAATGAGGATTGCCGTTATCATGGCCAGCTTGTGCTTTTCCTGGTCGCCAAAGCCTCTGAGAAAGACGAGAATCTTTTTCATTTCATCTTCTAAGATTTTCTCCAGATATTTGAAACGTCTTGTCAGCTTGGTGAACACCTAATAATTGCGAGTATAATTTGCTGTAATATGAATCGGTCAAGTAATGGGCAGCAAAAATATCGCTGATCTAACACCTGTTTGATATTTAAGAAAACAAGTGTTTGCTGCTCTGTAAAAAGAGCATCTGAATGCATTTGGTAATAATAATTCACCTGTGCATAACCTCGCATAATTTCCACATCATCCGAGGCAGAAAACACACAGATGTTGGTACGGGATAGCTTTGCAGAGTCTCCATCGGAAACAACAGTTCCACCAGGAGCTAACCGAAGGAAAAGATATTAGGAATACATTATCAGAAATTTTCAATTACAAGTATTTGTTTAACAAAATAAATCAGTAGACTTAATGGCATAGTTACCCAAAATTCCTCCAGCTATCAGGATGTCAAACAATTGTTCGCCATATCTTCGGTAATCAAGTTTGGAGCCAGAATTATCGAGAAATTTTGAAACTGCGTCTAAGTCAGATCCCGCCTCTGAAAGGCCTTGAACGATTGCGTCTCGAAAAGCTGAAGGATCAAACTTTTCTTTTTCATCTAGACAAGGGAAAAATCAAGGTTTTAAAATTAAATTGCGACTGAAATTCTCCAATTGTTATCGCTTAATTTTAAATCTGCTAGATTAAATAATAAACCCAAAAGGCCTATTCAATAGGTCAAGGTTTTTAAACAATGAGGAGTTCACGTGTACCTCTTTTTCTGGTCTTGATTCGTTGACCTGATAATGTTGGTTTTTCAGCTTTCTGACTCATACAATAATTGACTGCAAATAATATGATCAATAATCAAAACGAGAAACTGCGTTTTATTTTCAACATCAAGTATTAACAAAGAAGACGTGGCCGACCGGGTAAATGTTATGGTGACGAATGCTACATGAAAGGCCATTTACCTTCAAAGGCATTTCAATGTCCTACATGGCCACGCCATTACTTTTTTTCCGCTTAAATGATTCACCATATTGAGCGCGGTTAGATTAATGCTGCCCACCAAATTAGAATTCGCGATGGTTTTATTTAGAATCATATTTCAAGAAAATCTTTGTTTGAAAATTTAAAAATCCAGAAAACAGGAAGAGTGGGAAAGTAAGCTACTTAGGCCTAACGTGAATCATGCAAGTTTTCAAACGAAATAATGAAATTCAAAACTAGTAGCTCCATCTATAAAATACGAAAATCGTGAACGCGTATTCCAGGCGTATCGATTAAGATAATAAATCGTATAAAAATCGCATACTTACACGGAAAACTTGAAATAAACTTGAAAAAAGGGAAGCTAAACTGCTCGCACTCGCCAATATGACGTTACTGTGTCCCAATGTACATACGGGAATTTAGAGCCGGAGATGTCCAAAAATAACTAGTCGATCAAGTTTAATGCCGATTTTGCAATGTTAATTTAATTAAATTTAAGTTGTAATTAAGGAATTCAAGGCTATTATAATTAAACGTTGTGAAAAACTAACCTTGTTTAGTGATTTTCGAAAACTCTGATCGAAAATTCTAGAAAGATAATTATCGATTGCAGTTGCCTAGAACAGTTTCCCCACGAACGCAAATTCCAAAAATTGATAAATGATGCTTTTAACGCCTTTTAAACTGAAAGCCCGATATCTATGCAATGAACGTTGGTGTGCCATTCTACGAAACTGAAAATTAACGTGCCACTCTATGTCTAGTTTCGATTCTTTTCACTAGGCTGTACTAGAGGGCAGCACTAGTTGGCTGTTGCTTTTGATAACTTTGATTATAAAAACATGCTGAAGGTGCGTGATTTTCCATTTTTAAATTCAGTTATTACAATTCCACGAAACGTGAATTTACGCATTTGTTTTTATTTAGTGGTCCAAGCTTATAGCTTACTCTAGGAATGTGCGGAATTTTCCAATTGGAAATCCTCGACCTGCCATGTTGGATCTTGAGCAGGTCAGAGGTATTAACAAGCACTGGGACCCAAAATGGAAAAAGCTACGTGCTAAAAAAGTTGGCATTACTTTGATTATCCTGTAATTTTTATCCTGCATTTGAAAATGTTGCTGAATCTATGTTATTTTATTTCAGTTTTTAAAAATTGATTTGCCAGATTTTGATGAATACAGAAAACAGGAGGATTTAACGCCTGAACAAGTTCGAGCCAAAATGAAGGAAAAAGGCATTGCTCCTGCCAGACCGTATAGGGAGACTCCTATTAATCTGTCATGTACTGGTGTGTACTTTGAAAGGGACTTTCCCATATAGATTGTTAGGGTACTGAGGTTGGTGGCAGGGTTCACTCCCCGATGAAGGACAATGGTGAAATCCCTGGGGTTGGAGTTTCCCTTTTGCTGGTCTCAAAGGACAAAGCTGCACAATCCAATCTTAAGTTCATAACCTGGAATTGGTATTTGACCTTCATGGTGTGGAAATATAAATTGCTCACCAAAGCAGGCCTGATTAGAACACTTTACAGATGTTTTTTGGAACGAAATATAGGACTTCCATAAACTTTAATAGTAGGCCTACTTGGCTAGATTATTTATAAACAAATCTCACAGTCTATCAATTTGAGTAAACTATCTCAGAAACGAATATAGGATTATTGCTCAAAAAAAAAATTCCTCACTTTATTGTTAACCTGATTAAACAAAATCAAAACTAACCAGGCCTAGCATAGATTGGGCATATATAACGAAATATTTGGATGCGTGGAAACATCCGTTCACTTTAAAATTGCATCCATATATTGCTTAAAATATCCTGATGACCCTGTTGATCAGATTCCCACAACCTAATTTCATTGTTATTCCTTATACTTGGTCCTTGACCCTTCACAATTCCCAGTTCACTTAAACTTACATATTTTTGAAGTGCAAAGAAATAAGAATCCAGACCTTAAAGGTGGTTGGTTATTTTTTTTAATAATTGGTTCATAGGTAGTGTGTTTGAGGAGTATGTTCCACCGGAAGGAGATGGCAAACTATCTGTGATTTCTATGCCGGTACTTGACGTTTTAGCTTATAAAATGGGATTAAATTTAATAGGGCATAAAAGGTAGCACTAAATATGTATTTGTTTCTTAGGGCGCAATGCAAAGAGTTACAAAAATTGAAAAAAAGGGCAAGTCAATGTTGGCCGTTAGAAAAATTCGTAACTATGAAGAAGACTTCAACCTATTTGTGTTTGCCGAGAAGGCACAAGGGATTTATATAGAAGCCCACAAAGCACTTACCACGCAAGTAGATTAAGTAATTAAATGCCACATTCTTGGATAATTTTTATTAACTAACTAGTGCTTTAACTATGCAGTAAAGATGAAGATAAACTACATGACACGGTGACTGAGATATGTTATCCAGTAAGTTTAACATATATAATAAATTCAAGCCTCTTTCTCGATATTTTAAGAAACATATTTATGCAATAGGCATGGTTTCATCATTTTAGGAGATGACATATGGATTGGACATTAAGACGATTAGGTGGAATTTCTTAGAAAATCTGGAACCTCCTCGGGTTGTTCATGCAAGGAGCTTGGATATCATTACAAAAGAAAACGTGTATGCCCAAGTTACAGTTCGCATGCATAGCAAACAGGTATGCATTTCTTTAAAATTATTAGCTAGAAAAGTTGTGCATATGTAAAATATAAAATTACCTTAAACTTGCATATTGGTACTACTATTGCCACTGCTTCTCTTTAGACTTTAGCTATATATGATCGGTTTGGTCGGCTATTGTACGGCAGTGATGTTGTTGCCAAGGATGTCCTCGAGTATGTGGTTTTTGAGAAGCATCTAGCCAACCAATATGGAACCTGGCGAATTCACGGAAAAATTGTTCCTTCTTGGTTGCCACCAAAGGACACTTTTTACAATACTATAGTAAGAAAAACCCAGGAAACTGCAAATGTATGTAACATTAACAGCAACTATTCAAATATAAAACTTGTACTGCCACCACCTAACGTATCTGTAAATTATTTGTTTTAGGATATAGCCTAAAACGCCATAATCCTGCTTCATTTTTAGGTTGGTAAATACCTTTTTTTACTGGTCAATTTTATTTCTGCGATATTACAAGTGTGTGGATAGATATTAAAGTACATTTTCTCTTACAGAATTCTGCTAATCTAACGAGCAGCTAGAAAACACAAACTAGAAATATGCTCCATTATTTGGTTATCAACTGAAGACTACATCTCCGAAAGCATCTGGCAAAAAATGTCGACGTGTACTTCAAGTTTCACATCCCATGCGTTGACAAAGTAAGTGTTGATAAAACTAATTGGCACAATATCCAACTTTAATCGATAATAGCGTGATAAAACGAAAATTAAAAACTTTCAACAATAATGATCGAATCTCACTGACTGCCACGCGAACACACCATTACTTTAAAATCGGTATCGCATTTTGTACTAAAAGTAAGTTTCATTTGTACTGGTATGCGACTTATTCCACGAGTTTTTAAGAAAGTACTTGGCAAGTGGCTTGCTTATCCATCCGCTTAAATTCTAAACTCGTTTGGTTAAAATTCTGCTAGACGAATTTAAAAACCCAGTCAACCCACTTTTAAATAGATTATTCATGAATAGATAAGTCAAATTGAGAACTTGCACACAAAATATCATATTGTGCCCAAGCAAAAATCTTGCATTACTCCAGTAATGTAATCAGATATTGGCCATGACCATTTAATCTCACAATGATAATGGCAACAAAAAAAACCAATGTTTAAATGAAGCAATTGGTTTTGCTGAAAAAGTAATCTCGAATTTATAATAACCCATAATCAATGATTGAACTATTTTGCTAATTAATATCATATTGCAATAGCACATATATCTATCATATAATAAGAATCGATCACGTTACAGAGTAGCGAGTAGCCATAACAATAATCGTTAACTTAACATGGTTTTTCAAGAAAACGTGTCAACAAATTACAAATAAATTGCCTGAATTTAGCTCGAGATAAAATTCAAAATCTATATAGTTTTAAAAAACATAACACCGGGTGCTAGCTCGTCATTTAACACAAGCTATATAGGAAATCATTCACATCTTTAAAAAAATGACATTTAAAAATCAACAACTCTCGCTAAATTGCATTAAACCATCATTAACGAAACCTGGCCAACTTAAAACAGTTTGTTGGCAACTATAGAATTGATGCAGCATTTTTTTTTTTACTTTAGAAAAATCCTTGCAAAATTGATAATTATTTGTATCCTTACAAACATGTTGAGAAATTATATTTGCCAATTTTTCTTAGTTTTAAAAGTTAGATAGCTTGAATTGATTATTGGCTTAGACCTAAATCTACATTTGCAGCTTTGTTAAACATTTCCATTTACAATGGATTTCTAAAAGCCCCTCGACACATTCTCTTAGTTTTAACAATGATGTAAAACACCATAGTGCATGCCAAGATTTGACCATGCTACAAAAATGATGGCGATTGAGAGAAATCTGTTCTCCCTGCTGCGTCGCAGAAATCTTTATTCAGTTTTTGCATAAGCCAGCAAATCTCCTACATCGATTGGCGAGTAGTCCCCCACTTCCATGTCGCTGGGTAAGGCCATGCCGATCAGGTCTGCCAAATCCGAATTAAGCACTCCTTGGCTGTGAGGCAAGCAGATGGGCTAATTAGGATCTACCCTCAAGTAGTAAAAGCAAAGAGGCGACGGCAGGTGGTAGATAGACATTTAGAAATTGAGATACGTGGATTGTGGAAGATTGCTTTATTTTAACAAATAGCCATCCATTAAATTTTCAGTCATTTATTTAAAAGATGCAGCTAATGATTCATTGCCTAATGTTTGAGATGCAGTATAAGCAGCGCAGATCTTTTTTTATAATACTTGTAAGGAATATATTTTAAAATTAACATGATGCAAAGGATAAAATATCTCGTAAGAAGGAACGTATTTATCAAATTTGTGTAAAGTGATGTGCAATTGACTCGTAATCAAAAATCTTTCATTCATTATAGTATAACTTGAATATGTTAAAAAATTGTTGATTTATTTCTTATATATAGGCAAAATTGGTGTAGATAATTGTATATTATATTCAAATTTCATAAAAAAGTTTAGCACGTTTACTTGCCAAAACAAATGAAAAAAATTGTCATACAAGTAGCGTTCATAGCACATTTGTCAAACTACAGTATACTTTCAATTACATTCTCACTATAAAGTCAATATAAGCATAACTAAAACGGCTACATTAATCTGGTGCTGTGCCCAGTATTAAAAACAAGGCATGGAAATTGGATTTGAGAAGCTTCAGCGTAATTACACATAAGCTAAAATTTCTTAAGCGGCAAAACAAAAAGTAAAAGATTCTAAGTATAAAAATTGGGAATCCTTAGAGTGCAAATAAATGAAAAGGGATGATTTATGTTCTAAAATGTATAATATTTATGAAGCAAAAACCGGTTTTGCAGCAGATTGGACAGTACGTAGTACAAACGTTAAAAATCAAACACACAGTCAAATGTTTGTTTAAAAACGTAAAAAAAATGACATCACTTAGCTAAAACGAAAAACATTCACTTCCATATGACACATGATTGGAAAAATAAAACGTGTCTAGCAAATAATAGTGGTGGCCAATGCCATTCCTTGGATGCCAAAAAACGACAAGCACAGAATTTATTCCACAACCTTTTCTCCGAAAGAATTTCATGATCAAACTACCACCTGCTCCCCTCTTTTCTTTACGAAACATTTAAAATTGCACGGTCAATTTTGCTTTTTTTTTCTGTAAAATTACATATTGTGTTTACGTTTTGAAAATTGGTATGTATTAAATGGAATGCAATATTAATCACTGCCAACATCCATGCTACGATAAGAAAAAATGATGGCATCTTGGTCATTGCATCTTTGAAAAAATATGATTTTTAAAGAAAAAACTACTTTGATTAAAAATTATTCTAAATTTTCAGGCACTTGAATATACCAGATTGAATCTTATCAAGGGAGCCCATTGCAATAAAAGTACACTTGTCCATCCCATCTTTCACACACTACTACATGACACTTACTTCATGAAATAATCAGAATTTGTGCTATTGACTGATGGCGTATCCCGCACGCTAGACACGTCTGGCGAAGGGGCTTGGTATGTCACTGGCGTTGCTGGATAGCTTTCCACGCTTCCAAACTCTGGCATGCTAAAGTAATAGATAAAAATACTGTAGATTGGCAATGCTTATTTTGTCATTATAAAAATAACCATAAGTGGAAATTTAGAAACTTATTCTTTAAAATTTAAATTGCAAGTGAATGTGTGTTCGCTTATTTATCAGATGATTGCTGTTGCAAATACTTTAAAGTTTTTAACAAAAACTCGTTAAGATCATCCTAGCATTATTATATTTAGTTAAATTGGTGCTAACTATTAAATTGCTTTAATGCGGCTCAAACTTACCCTGGAATTTTCGTTACAAGTTCTGGTTTCACATAACCATTGATGGACGACTGGTTACTATCTAATGGGTTAAAAAAAATATTTTTAGATGCCTTCCCTTTGTATTACCATATTTACTCATGTAAGGGCCCCATTTATTTTACAAAGTTCAACCTTTGAAGCACGGGAGGGACTATTACATAAAACAGGTTAACACTACACAAAAATTTATTAATATTTTACGCTAGTACACCCACTGCAAATATCCAGGGATTCATTCTATAGTATGTGATCGACCCAGATTTCAAAGTCTGCAATTTATTTCTAATGATATTTTAATATTAAAATTATAACACTTCAACTTCAAAAAGTTTTATAATGTTCAAGCACTTTCATGCAAAAAAAACTCAATCAATCATTATATCGAACGGATTTAGCTCGTTAGTTGTTTAGTCATGCATGTTTGTTTAGTTGAACAAAATTAGCAAATGTTGAGTAAATAATTTCTCCCCCCACCCACAAAACTGTCTTTAACATCTGGGTCCCTTACCAGAGTAAATACGGAACTAAACGGTAACCACTTTAGCAATAAACTTTACCAGTAATGGGTGTATAATACTTCGAATACGCCTGGTCTTTCGGGATGTCTGGGAACAAATAAACGAGAGGACCAAGATCGTGTATTCTGTCGGCCAGCGTTCGGATGGCAAAATCTTTGTGTGTAAAAGGCTGTAACATGAAGACCTCTTTTTGCTCTGCCGAAGTTAATTAGTAATCATTAGCCAACTACTGACACTCATTTGTAATGTTACATCAAAATCACTCGTAAAATCAACTTACCAGACTCCTGAAGCCATGCTATGGTCACACCTCCTAATTCTGAATCGCTAAATCTAAGAAGAAAGGTACCTTTGATTCGGCTTAGTAACATTTCTTCGGCGTGCTTTCGGTTTATAAATCCGATAATAGAACTGCAAAGATTCGAAAAAGTTTGTTTTGAATCGACCTGTGGAAATAACTTTTTGCAAGGCAATCGGATTTGAAGGGTGCACGTTATACCCATCGTTCCACGGTCCTCGTAGATGTTCTCTTGTTAGTTTCATGATGGCGTAAAACCATTCCCAAAAAGTAAAACTTCTTTCGGGTAGTGGCTCTTTGCAGAACTGGGACCAACTTAACAACATGTTCGTACAATCTTGAGTGTGGGAAGCTAAAAAAAACGTGGGTTCAGATTATTGATACCTCTCTAAGAATCACATAAGCTGCCAAATTAAAAAAATTGCACACCTCTAAATGCTTTCCCAGCAAGAAATCGGACGTTGTCTTCCGATAGACCCCTTCCAACAGCCGATCTAAACTTACAGTCCAAAACTTCTGCTATTTGAGGCCACGGGACCTTTTCTGGAACTGCGAACAATGCTCTGCCCTAAAATTACACATAACATTAATTAGGTTGCATGATATCTATCGGTTTTTGTCGATTCCAAATTTGTTAAACTGACTGGTTCTGTAAACGCATTGTCCCAAGTAACGGTTGCCCACGCATGAGGTTCTTGGTTGCCATGAACAATGACGACAACTGGTAATGAAAGTGTCTGAATAGAGAAAGAACATTAACTATTTTCCCCCCAAGCGACATTTAAAAAAACGCGAATCGTCGATGTTTCCTACCCAAACTTGAAACACTAGTTCACCTCCGCCGACTTTAAATTGGGATTGAAACAGCAGGGAAAACTTCTCGTCCATTACAGACTGTATATAGTTAGAAAATTGTTTTAAAATTAGGACTTAATTAAGGATAAAAATATCACTGGTTTATCATAATATCAGAAAATGCACTAAAAACCTCTGTTCCTTTTTTCTCGGCTCTTTTAATCTTCCGCAATTGCTGTTTTGAGAAACAAGATATGAGAATCTTAGTACAAGATTAGCGAAATTGTAAATGTCGATCTTGAAAAGAAAATTACGGACCATGTTACGGAAGCTAACGCTCAACTGTCTCGTGGCCTGATGGTATTCCATTGTCCCATTGTTATTTAGAATTTCGCCACTCACTTCTCTGTAACGACACCAAATTTTATATACATTTTCTAACGTAACTAGAGGTCTGCTTTCTTGTGTACTGTTTCGGTGTTTATAGCTTACCCTTTTGACATTTCATTCTTCAGTAATGCATTTGCCTGGGCCTCGCTAATCTCACAAATGATAATAGATTAATACAGTAATTTAACAGCAACTGCAAGGTGGAATCATAACAGATGCTACCTTATAATTGTCACTTTGACTTGCGGCGGCGTCATGTGCACATTAAGCTTCCCACCAACCAGTAGCCTTACTGTAGATGTAAACTTAGTGTTAGTTTTCATCACTTGTGGGGGCTGCTTTTCGATGATGAATGTGCTGTACCGCAAAAATGGTAGTTGAGGTTAGTCCCAAGTTTTCAAACCACGGTCGACAAATTTGAAAATTTGGTTACCTCGTAACTACGGATGAGAGTAATCCCGTAATTTCGTCGTTAAGGAGTGGCAACTTGTCTACATCCGTTAGCAATGGAATCGGAAGCTGTGCCCTCAAAAGTTCCACGCGTTTTATCTGCTGGCGATTTTGCCAAATAATTTCGGCCAAAGACTCGCATCTGCACAAAGCATTTAAAAAATTATGCTAAAAATCCATACCACGCATGCATGGAAAAGAAAGGCTAGAAATATAACATACAATTCTTGAATTCTGTCTAAATTTAAGTTGTTGCCGAAAGGTGCACCGTTTCCAGCCAACCTTTGCTGAGTTTTCCACTGAATCAGTTCCTCGTCGAGTACTTTTGATTGCACGCTATGCAAGATTTGGAACGTTTCTTGGTGTTTTTCTTCCAGCGCCTTAATTCAAATAAAAACATTTAGAAACAAGACTCCTTAAATCTGTTGCTAAAAATGCCGCAATTTTATAAACTTGCCATTCGTGCTTTTTGAAGAGTCGAAGCACGTTGACTAAGCATTTGATCGACCATGTCTTTTTGACGCTGCAGCTTGGCTTCGGCTTCGATCTGTTGCTGGCCACTCATTTGGGTCTTAATTTGATTTATGTGAGCTGCATAATTCAATTTTTAGATTAATAAAAATATAGGAATGATTTCATTACCAACTATTACTTAGGCAGTCATACCTTGTAATTTATTACTCTCTTGGTACTGAATAATGAAAGATTCCTGCTCCATAAGCATTTTTCTAAGATCTTCCTCTGATTCCTACACATTTCAATTTTTGAATCAAAACCTCGATTTTACGAATTGCTTGTCATGAATGGCACTTGCTTATTAACCCTAACCTGTGTTCGTTTACGAATTACTTCAAGTTCTCTGGTTATCTCTTGGTGACGGTCTAAAATAATTGGCACATTGTCTGATGGCCCACCAGCAGTTGGAGGCTATAAGACAAAAATTAATGGATACATCCATTAAACATGTCACATCGTAGAACCAGGAAATCAATTTAAATTTGCACGACAAATTATAAATCTTACATTTTCTAACATCTGGACGAGTTTCATTTCAGTGCTGAGGCAATGTTTTACAATCCGTGCAAGTGATAATGGATTGTGTGTGTAGAGTTGCTTCAAAAAACATTGAAAATAATTAAATGGGCGAGAAATGTTTCTAAATATCTGCATTATCTCATATATGGCAGTGGTTCTAGATTAAAAATGGATATATATGCCTCACTTTTCCATCTATTATTATTTACACTTACTCGAAACTTGTGGGCTGCATCGGTCAGCCTCAATTTCATGACAAAATGTTCAGGAGTATTAATCTGTTGAGCTTTGGCTTCTAATTCTTGCGTGAGTGCCGCTAAAAGTTCGGCAGCATACGTCTCGTGGCCGAGATTGTCAGGATCAATTTCAGTCCTGATAATTAGGAAATTTATTAATAAAACCATCGGAATGTTTAAATAGTAAGCATTCCCAGAGTTTGAAACAGCCAATTCTCATTATATATCATTGAATTTAGTTTTTTAATAATAGTTATATAAAATATCCCAAAAGAGATGCTACGAAAATTGGTTGTCCAATTAATTGGTTAGCATTTCCATCTATAAAATTAATTTGCACCATGGCTTTTCCTCTATCCACTGGGCCAGAAAGTGTCGGACTTCTATTGGAAAGTGCTCTCCATATACAGCCTGCACTTGCTTCAAAGCCTCCCCTGGCAGGTTCTGAGCTTTCATCCATAAGGCCATGCCAGGTAAACACCAAGTTTGGACAGTAACTAGTAAAAATAAACAAACAAAAATTAAAAATAAATTATACAACCTATAGAATCAAAAAAAGCATGTTCAGAGCTAGATAGGCCCTATATAGGCCTATACAATCTAGCCTATATAGATATCAAATCTAACTCGATTTTCCTCAAATAAGGACCATGTGGTGCTTTGCTAAAATATATATATATTGACTGAAATTGAACCTAGATCATTATCAGTGGAGACATTTCTAGTTGCATGCATGGAGGCCTAATCTAGAATTCTTGCAAATACAAGCTTATGGCTTTTGCAGAAACGAATATAACGGCTAAAAAAATTACTTACCACTACTGACAAGTGAAAAAAGGATGAAAGAAGGCAAGAAGCGTGTATTCTATTGTTATTATAAAATAGAATTCAATAATTCAAAGAGTTATCTGAGTGAGCACATATTCCTGAAACTACATGCCAAACCCATTTCTCAGAAAAACTAAAACGCACATATCACATGACCACTATCAGGAGGGAGGGAAATAGGAGGTGAGATCTGCTTTCAAGGCACCATGCTTCAAGGACTCCCCTACTCCCCTAGTTAATGTAGAGTAGGTGGCGCACTAAACATGCACTCATACATGCTTGGAAATTTATTATTATCAGTGAAAAATTAAATATTTGATGATAGTACAGTACATGTAGGCCTATTTTATTTTTCAAGGTTTTATCATTCCGATTTTTCAACATGATATCACGTACGCAACGTCCCAAATTAATGCTGGTTTCGTTTGAATTTGCACCTGCAGATTATATATACTAATATGTTACAGGCGTTATATTTTATTATAAAAAAAAACGATGGGAAATTAAACACAAAAAGTCAAACTTCCAAATCGTACACATGTATATAAAAATTGACATTTTTTATTTATGCAATTAATTGAAATTAGCCAGCTAGGCTATAGCTATATGAATGTAGGCTATAAATTGTTGAGGTGATGATACACGTACATGCAGATCCTTTGGTCAATTCTTGGAACTGGGTGAACTAATTGCACGAGAGCCCATTATCCCCTTAAATTATCATTTCGAAGAGGTGATTGGATCGTGAAAGGTCAAAGGGGTCCTGTAAAATTTAGGTGTTTTTTTGGATCCTTGTCATGTACATAGCGCCATCTATATCGTTGACACCTGCACCATATAGCCGACATGTAGTAAGCCGACAGCCGGCGTGAAACAACAAGTATTTTAATGAGCCAACGCCGGCGGCTATCGGCTTACAACAAGCTTACAACAGTTGATGTTATTTGCAATGTCTCTTGGCAGCAGCGCCGTAGTTTATTTTACCCAGACGCTACTTTGGTTTTGTTGTCTGATTCTTAATAACTCCTTTTCAAAAGCAAACCTTGTGCCTTTGGACCGGTGAATTGGTTTACATTTGTTATGTATTTCATATAATAGGTAATTCGATTATTTAACTATAATATTGCGATATTGGTGAGCAGGAAAACTATTACGAATACATGCGATCTAGTCTATACCGTCAGATCATTCACACATTGGAACTCAATTTTTAATGAATGATGGCCGAGCTTAGGCGTAATGGGAAAAGAGTACGTTTCATTGTAGTTTAAATGATTAATTGTTTCTTCTGTTAGATCTTAGATGAAAAAATGACATCTATAATAAAATTGCAACCTCTGTCTGGCGTTTATGGGGAAGGTTCCCATTGCTATTTACTAGTCGTTGACGAATTTCGCTTTTTACTTGACTGTGGCTGGGACGAGCATTTCAACATGACCTTCATTAAGGAATTTAAAAAGTGAGGAAAAACAACACTTTGATTGTATCATTTGCATGATATTTAGCTTATTTGTTAATGCACTTACTTGCTTCTTAGAGTTCTTCCACAAATCGATGCTGTTTTATTATCATACCCTGATCACCTGCATTTAGGGGCATTGCCATATGTAGTTGGTAAATGTGGTCTTAATTGCCCTATCTATGCCACCATTCCTGTTTATAAGATGGGTCAGATGTTTATGTATGATCTTTATCAGGTATGTCGTTGTTTGCGTTCTGATTTAAACACGTACGCTACTATAATCATACTTCTTTTAATAAAACGTAATTTCCATTTTAGTCTAGACACAACACTGAAGATTTTGATTTATTTACACTCGATGATGTCGATGCAGCTTTCGATAAGATAATTCAGTTGAAATTTAACCAAAGCGTTGCACTGAAAGGTGAGAACGATAAAGTCTCATTTTCCTTATTGTGAACTATAATTACATATAAAACACACTGAATTGCAGGCAAAGGATACGGCTTAAGCATCACTCCTCTTCCAGCTGGCCATATGATTGGTGGCACTATATGGCGTATAATTAAGGATGGCGAGGAAGATATTATATATGCTGTTGATTTCAACCATAAAAAAGAAAGGTGTGAAAATATATAAATTATGGTTATATCAAGATTAACAAATACTAAGCAATTCAATTGTTTCCTGCTGACTTCTAGACACTTGAATGGATGCGTGTTAGAAGGTGTGTTAAGACCATCTCTGCTCATTACGGATGCTTTTAATGCCGTTTACAATCAAGCTCGGCGAAGACAAAGAGACGAGCAGTTGATGAGTGAGTAATATGTGTAACCTACTTGCTTATCATTATTTTTCACGCCTAACATTCGTTATTTTTCTTGGTGCTTCTTTAGCCAATATTCTGCAAACATTAAGAAATGGCGGAAACGTTTTAGTTGCTGTGGACACTGCAGGGCGAGTTTTGGAATTGGCTCATATGGTGGCAAGTAACATTTTAACATAGGTGGAATTCCGTTCCTCTTCGTTCATACAACAATAACATTTAAATTTTATTCGTAATTCAGGATCAACTTTGGAGAAACCAGGATTCAGGTTTACAAGCATATTCCCTGGCTTTGATCAATAATGTTAGCTATAATGTGGTAGAATTTGCTAAATCACAGGTACATATGTCTGATCAATTTTCTATTTTAATTTTTAAGTGCTTAAGAGGGTTGCATACCAGAAAAAGCCATTTTTTCAAAAATATTTTTTAATTTAATTTTGGAAACTGTTGGTTATTCAGAGAATAGACGATCAGGTTCACTTTGATAAATAAACTCAATAGAGCGCCCCTGCTGGTGTTCCAGGGTCGAGTGTTTTACCGCCCTTTGTTGTTGTGCAACAAGGGCGCCGTTTTTGCCCTCTGACCAGGGCTAATTGGCATTCTTTGGCCAATTAGCATTTTCCTCACTTTCTGCCAGGCTGAGGTCGCTTTGTTACTCTCCAACCTGAACAGCACCTGGACAGATGTGCTGTCCACACACCATAGAGAGTATGGTAAACTTTACAGACATTTCCATAAATGGAATATACATATACATAAACAAAAAAATTGAACAAATAATAGAATATTTATTTTAAGTCCTCATACATTCCATTTGTTCCTAACAGTTTCCAAAATTAAATTAAAAAATAATTTAGAAAAAAAGGCTTGTTCTGGTATGCAACCCTCTTAAGGCCTCTGAACTATAAATGTTTTATTTTTTTTAGGTTGAATGGATGAGCGACAAAATTATGAGGTCTTTTGAAGGAGCTAGAAATAACCCTTTCCAGTTTAAACATTTGCAGCTGTGCCATAGCTTAGCCGAACTAGCAAGAGTTCAAGAACCTAAGGTAGTTTTCATTTTGACGGGCTAGGTAAATGTTACGAGATTGATAACTTTAACAGCAGCATTACTTTTTTTTATTCCAAAGGTTGTTCTTGCCAGCGTAGCAGATATGGAATGTGGTTTTTCGAGAGATCTCTTCATTCAGTGGTGCGGTAAATCGAAAAATAGCATAATTTTAACATCCCGTTCATCACCTGGTACCTTGGCCCGTAATTTAATCGACAATCCAAAGTTAAAAACAATAATTACAGAGGTAAGGTTGCATCAGAAGTTATTAGACCTGTTGTCCCATTTCGGAGCGAGATTCACTTTGGAATTGTTCTATGCAGGTTAGGCAGCGTGTACGTTTAGAAGGTGTAGAATTGGACGAATATTTAAAAAAGGAAAAAGACCACGAATCTGCAAGACAAAAAGCTGGAAAAATAAAAAAGTTTGTTGAAATGATAGGATTTCGCTGGAATAATTACTTTGCTGAATCATTATATTAAATATTCTTTTCTTCTAGAGAGGTGTTGGCTGAATCCAGCGAAGAAAGTGACGATGAAGTAGATCTAGAGAACCACATTGGTGGGAAAACTAAGCATGATCTAATGATGAAAAGTGAGGTAAGTTTTTTTACGATTTTTACTGCTAATCTGGTTATTCCCCCATATTTATTGCTGCATAGATTCCACCTATTACTAAATGTAGGAGTCACACTGTGATCGCAGTCGTGTAATGGCCCCACCCAGACTTTGTTTTTGGCAAAAACAAATTAATAGGACATGTTCAACTGCCGTGCCCACCGTATTTTATTATATTCATTTATACGGAAAGCCTTTTTGTATAGGGAAAATCTCGAGGAGGGTTTTTCAAACAAGCCAAGAAATCTTATCCAATGTTTCCATCCAAGGAAGAAAAGGTAAAATGGGACGATTACGGTGAAATCATCAGGTAGGATTCAGCCTTTTTTTCTTTATATTATTATATACATTTATTGGAAGATTTACTTAAGCTTTTTTTTCTAAACAATAATAGGCTAGAAGATTTCATGATTTTAGAAGTAAATCAGGCTGAAGAGGATGGAAAGGATAAAATGGAGATTGCGAGTGAAGACATTCAAGGTACTGTTACAACGCTTATAATTACATTTTTTTAAAAAAAAAGCCATCCCGGTTTTATCTAAAAATGTATAAATGTTTCAGATATTTCGGAAGTACCTACAAAGTGCGTGAGTTCCACAGTAACTTTAGACGTCAATGCGTCAGTGCAGTATATAGACTTTGAGGGCCGTTCCGATGGCGAATCCATTAGAAAAATCGTTTCCCTCATTAAACCTCGGCGACTAATTGTTGTGCGTGGATCTGCGGAAGCAACAAAAGCTTTAGCTACATATTGTCGAGCCGGTGCGGTGCAAGGCAAAGTATTTTCGCCTCATATGTACGAAATAGTGGATGCTACTACAGAGAGTCACATATATCAGGTGCGATTGAAAGACTCCTTAGTAAGTTCCCTGCAATTCTCGCGAGGCAAAGACGCCGAACTTGCTTGGGTCGATGGCATCGTAACTATGCAAATAGACGATAGCCGAGTGGACATTAATCCCCAGCCAAATATTGGCGATAACGACGACGACACGATGGATGTGGACGGTAGAAAGTTGGACAATGGAGATCCTATTCCAACATTAGAAGCCATTCCTTCTGGACAGGTAGGGAAAATTATATTTTTAAACTCATAGTTTACTAAACATTAATAGCCTGTGAAAGAATTTGTTTCAGTACATGCATCAAATTCTCTTATATTTCGTCATAGTTTCTTTTAGCACACATAGTAGTAATTATTTAAAGCAATATTTCATTTTTATCCTAGGTCGAAGGGCATCCCATGGTATTCATTAATGAATTAAAGCTGTCAGATTTTAAGCAAGTGCTGCTAAGATCAGGAATACATGCTGAATTTTCTGGTGGAATATTGTACTGCAATGCAGGCTCAATTGCTGTAAGAAGGGTGAGTTTAAAATTTGGATAAAGCTATTGTAAATACTTGCATGACTTTTTTATGAATAGTCGTGTTTGTGTTTGTTAATCCCATTTTAAAATCGAAATTGAATGTCGAAAAAAATGGCATTTATCCGAGGTATTTACCTCTTGGAAATTGATTCGTTTATATTTTCATAGAATTGTCAATTTATACTAATGTATAGATTTCATATAACTTGGTACAATGCAGTCGCAGGCTATTATTAATCCGACGCCATATGGGACAGAGTACTGATTGGGTTATCAAAAAATGTCGGATTAGTGGAACAGTACAGGATTGTACAGGACAAACAAAAGATCATTTCTAGTTCATTTTCCTAAAATTCCAGCCACAATTGCCAGAATTTCTGTCAGAAAGGCGTCTGGATCATATTATCGCAGGGTCACATTACCGAGACTGCACTGTACTAACATATCAAAAACCAAGGGAGTGATTCAATGTAGGCCTTAACAACAGACTACATTTTTGTCGTTCAATTATTACTGTGATAATTATTTCATCATGTTATCAGTTGCTAATTCATTTGCTTCAAGGTTTAATTTATTGCACTTCTAGAATGCTGCAGGCCGAATAAACTTAGAAGGATGTCTGTGTGAAGAGTATTATCGTGTAAGGGAACTTTTGTATCAGCAATATGCCATTGTATAATGTACATTTCTTAAAAATAAACCTACAATGCGAACAAACAATAATTTTCATAAGCAAGATCGGATTTCTTTTTATTGTTGCACATGCACACTTTTTCTTCTATTTCCGTCCATTTTTTTTCCCATTTTTTCGGCCATTTCCAACCGCTGTTTTTTTTTACAGTTTCCACAACTGTTTTTAGACCATTCCAACCGTTTTTTCTCACTTTTTCGACCATTTCTGAAATTTTTTTCCACTTTATCGACAATTTCCAACTATTTTTTACCATTTCCAACAATACTTTATTTTCTCACCCTTTTTAACGTATTATTAACATTTTCCTTCCATTTCTAAAGTATTTTTTTACCATTTTCCCACCATTTTTAACATATTTTTACCATTTTTAACGTATTTTTTACAATTTTCCCAACATTTTTAAAGTATTTTTAAGCTTTTTTTTCATCAACGTATTTTCACCATTTTTATGTACTTTTTTACCATTTTTTTTACCAAGTTTTGCATATAAATACTCGGCAGAGTGTCCACTATCAGAACTTTTTTTTCGAGCCGATTTTAAAAAAAGGCTCGAAAAAAAGAGTTGCATTTTTATTGCATATTCTGATAGAGGACATTGTCCTCAGTATTTATATTATAAAATTTCTGGGAAAAGTGCATTTTCAATGCACATTTTATTATATTTCAATGCACTTTTTTGTTTTCAATGCACTTTTTACAAAATGAAACTTAAAAAATGTATTTTCAATGCACTTTTCAATGTACTTTTTCAGAGTTTTCAATGCACTTATTTAAAAAAAATTTGCAAATAAATACTCAGGACAGCGTCCTCTATTTTTCATCGATTTTTGAAAAAACACAAAGCCTTACTATTTTTACAAAAATCAATGAAAAAATAAAGTTGCTTTTTATTGCAGATTCGGATAAAAGACACTGTCCTGAGTATTTATATGCCAAAATTTCTGGAAAAAGTGCATTGAAAACACATAAAAAAGTGCATTTAAAAATGCATTTTCAAGGCACTTTTTTATGTATTTTCAATGCACTTGTTTCAGAAATTTTTGCATATAAATACTCAGGACAGTGTCCTCTATCCGAATCTGCAATAAAATAGAAAGGTTTTTTTTTTCATTGATTTTTGAAAAAACACAAAGGCCCTATAAAATTACCATTTTTACAAAAATTCAATGAAAAAATAAAG
>JAQGCC010001707.1:0-21877 GCA_034698905.1 Xestoiulus laeticollis | reverse complement strand
CCGAAATGAAAGATGGCATGCAGCATTCCAAAAAAGGGTTTAAAATTGTTCTAGTTCTGAGATTCAAATAAAACAGTACTTAAAAAACGATGCTGCTTCAGTTCAAAGATTAGTTTTAAATAAATTACAGTAATAATTTTATAAGTAAATTCTGAGCTATCTACAAAAACAACATGGTCCGTCAAGCCGCATGAGCCGGCTTGACGGACCTTGATTTTAGAATGAATTTAGACGGCTTGAATTTAGAATGTCAAGTGAGAACAATTCGGTGAACTTTTCAAATCAAGACCAACTGGGAAGAGGATGCTGCAGGCTAAAAAATAGTATTGACATCAACTTTGATAGCGCGTTGAGTTCCATTTCCAACTCGAGTCAGAGTTCCATTTAACGGAGAGGAGCTTTTCAATTTTATAGTCACATCCTCGTTTTCCCCAATTTAGATAAACAATAGAGAAAGACGACTAGATGTTGCTCTGTTGCAATCTGGAAAATTCCAAGAAGCGATGACAGGGCTTCTGCAGTGGCTGAGCGACACCGAAGAAATGGTTGCCAACCAGAAACCACCGTCAGCCGACTTTAAAGTGGTGAAGGCCCAATTACAAGAGCAAAAGGTAGGAACTCTCGAGATGTTGTGCTACAATATAAGGACAAAATATTCTTCAAATTTCGTCGCTTCAATTGAATTATTTTTTTTTCAGTTCCTCAACAAGATGTTGTTGGATCGACAGAATAGCGTTTCTACCCTTTTGGAAATGGGACAGGAAATCGCCGCTAACACCGATGGCGCTGAAAAAGAAAACATCGAACAGCAGCTTAACGACATGGTCGAACGCTTCGATGCTTTGACCAACTCGGCTCAAGATCGCATGGAGAGTTTAGAGAAGGCCATGAAGGTCGCCAAAGACTTCCAGGACAAGATGACACCGTTGGCCGAATGGTTGGACCGCATGGAGCGCAAGTTGGCCACCATGGAAACCATCCCGACCGATGAGGACAAGGTGAGGAAGCTCATTGCCGAACACGAAGCCCTCCACGATGACATATTGAACCACAAGCCGGCATTCGACGATTTGGCCGACATCGCCCAAGTCCTCATGCCGTTGGTTGGAGACGACGAAGCCCAGGCCCTCGCAGACAAATTGCAAGAACTCACTGATCGCTATGCCAAGCTGGTCGAGGATAGCGAAAATCTCGGCAACTTCTTGCTTGCGTCCAGGGAAACGCTAGGCAATTTTGCTCTAAACTTGGAAGATATTTTGTCGTGGGTCGACGAGATGGAACACCGCCTGTCGCGCTACAAGGTGTTGTCGGTGTTTATAGACAAGCTCAAGGAACAACTGGATGAACTCACAGTAAGAGCAGAATTTATTTATTCGTCTATCGAACATTCCGAAAAAAAGCGTAGCGTGAAGACCGTTATGTGGCATCGCACTAAAATTAAACGGGAACTTGGTATTTGCAGGACCTTAGCGAAGAGATTGCTGACCATCAAAAGCAAGTTGATGTTTTGACGTCCAATGGCTACGAACTCATGAAGCACATCACAGGTTAGTAGGAGTAGGGTTTAGAGTGCGGACATGTGTATATTTTAGGTTTCAGGCATCACAGCCGCCCAATATTTCCTATAAATTCCTATATTTTCGATGTCGTACTGTATTGTCCTATATTTCCTATATTTTCATTAACTTTTGTACAGGACTGTAATAACCAGGGTGGCAAACAAGTTCTGAAAGTCCTAAATATTCCTAAAAGATGTCATAAATATTTTAAAAAATGTTCTAAATGCCCTCTGAATAATCGAATAATTGTTGTAAAAATGATGTTTCAAAAGTTAAAGTATCCCCAGTTATGATGACTGCTTAATTGTACTGCAAGCCAACGTAATTTTTACAAATTACGAATCTGAAGGGGTAAAAACACAAAAAATTTTGTCCTAATTTTGGCCTTAATGCTAATTAAAAATAAAATTCTATATTATACATTTAAAAAGTCACCTTAAACTTTTAAAAAGTCCTAAAATGTCCTAAAAAGGACTTTTTTAGATTAATTTTTAGGATTTTTTAGGACTTTTTAAAACTTTTTAGGACTTTTTAGAACTTTTTAGGACTTCTTTAGATTAAATTTTAGATCAAATTATAGAACTTTTTAGATTAAAATTTAGTTTTTTTAGGGCTTTTTTGGTTTAAATTTAAATTAAAAAAGGTCTAAAAAGTCCTAAAATTTAATATAAAAAGTCCTAAAATGTCTTCAAATTTAATCTAAAGAAGTCCTAAATATTGAATATAAAAAAGTGTTTACCATCCTGTGCTATAATTCCTATATTTTTATCTCTAAAGGTGGCTGGGATACCTGTAGGTTGTTTCGCAAGTTTCTAATGTACAAAAAATATCTCGCCTAGGTGACGACGCCATCCTAGTTAAAGAAAAGCTGGACACTTTGCAGCACCGCTTTAACGACCTGACAGTGAAAGCTGCCGACATTCTTCAGCATGCGCAAGCGGCTTTGCCCCTCGTTCAGCAGTTCTACAATTCTCACAACAGGTTGGGCGATTGGTTCATCCTGGTCGAGTCCCAGCTTTCCTCCATCGAAGCAAGCGGTCTCGAGATTCAAGAAAGGGAGATTCAGGTATCAACATTCTCCGAATTATTAGCTTTAGCCACCGGATCGTGTCGTAATTCCACGTCGTTTCTATTCCTCGAACAGCGACTCGAAATCGAGATCCGTGAATATCGACCCGTCTTGGAGAACATCAACTTGGTGGGACCGCAACTTTGCCAGATCAGCCCAGGCGAAGGAGCTTCGGCAATCGAGAATTACGTGACCCGCGACAACCGACGCTTTGATGCCATCTGCGAACAGGTGCAGAGAAAGGCCGAGAGAATTCAGTTGTCCAAGCAGCGCAACCTGGAAGTCATTGGTGACATCGACGAGCTTTTGGATTGGTTCCGCGATGCTGAAAAGCAGCTTGTTGAAGCCGAGCCCATTAGCGCAGATGCCGATCACATCAGATTGCTTCTGAAAGAACAAAGAGTAAGTTAATGTTTTCTTGCTTCGGTGCGCGTAAAACATGCCCGTAATCAAATTTTGAATTTATAATTTTGGCTTTTTTATAGGCTTTGAACGATGACATCAACAGTCAGAAGGGCCGTGTACGTGACGTCTTGTCTGCCGCCAAGAAACTCTTGCGCGACACTTCCCCCAACGAAGACGTTACTGCCATACGCGAGCGAGTCGACGATCTGAAGGAGACCATGGAATCTGTGTCCCAGATGAGTGCCGATCGATTGAACGCTCTCGAGCAGGCTTTGCCACTCGCCGAACATTTTTACGACACTCACCTCGATCTCGTTCAATGGATGGACGAAGTGGAATCCACTGCCAACGAGCTGGATGCTCCCGCCGTTAACGCCAACCAAATTAAGCGACAGCAAGAAAAGAATAAGGTAGGCTTATTTTATGTATACATGTAAATATCGCACCGGGGGAGGTTGATATCTGAAAATAAAAACCTCAAGTTGGTATCTTAAAACATGCTAACACTTATTTAAGGGGTATTCAAAATACTGCACAAAAAAAATCTGCAAGCAACTTTAGTATGAAGATGCTCTATTATTTGGCAAAAATTGGATTTCTGGTGTTTAATAGAAGACAAAGTACTGTTGGGGGCTAAAAACTGCTAAGTGTCTTAAAAATCCATGAAATCAGCCTGGGAGTGGAAAAAATGTGTCAATACACACTCACGATGACGAACTAATGCCCTAACCCCTTGGCGTTCGTTATATCGAGAGCCGACTGCGGTATAATTCAAGAAAGGTTGCGTGCTGTATTTCCAATGTTCCAAATCGGGACTTTAAATTTTGCAATAAGTTGTGATTTACATGTAGCAGGTATATATTTATATCGCACGGAAGAGTTTGATATCTGAAAATAAAAAACCTGACGAGTGTAAATTCCTACTGAGGTTTGTATTTTCAGATATATATACCGACCCCCGTGCGATATGAGATATATATATATATATATATATACCGGGGTAATTTTTTCCCTTGGGTCCTTTCATTTTGGTTGACCCTTGGGTATGTCCCAGGAATTTTAGTTGCCCCGGGTATGTCTCAGGACTTTTGGTCGACCCCGGGTATGTATCAGGAGTTTTGGCTGACCTCGGGTTTTTCTCACAAATAAAAACCCCAGAAAACAATAGACAAAAATTCTACGGGTATACATATGCAGTTTTTGGCGTTTGAGACATTACAATCCGTCTTTTTATTTTCAGGCTTTGATCCAATCGATGAACGAGCATAAACCACTACTCGACAAGCTCAACAAAACTGGCAACACGTTGCTGAAGCTGTGTGGAGAAGAGGAAGGCGGCAAAGTCCAGGACATCATGGACTCCGATAACTCTCGCTTCGGCGCCATCAAGGATGCGCTTCGAGAACGCCAAAACGCTCTGGAGGCCGCTCTTCAAGCCTCTTCCCAGTTCTCGGACAAGTTGGACGGCATGCTGAACGCCCTGAGCAACACTGCGGACCAAGTGAACAATGCCGAACCCATTTCTGCACACGTGCCCAAGATCCAGGAGCAGATCAGCGAGAACAAATCCATCATCGAAGACTTGGACAAGAGGTCGTCTGCTTTTGAAGCCGTCAAAAAGGCAGCCGACGAGGTGATCAATAAAGCGGGCGATAAGAGAGATCCCGCCGTGAAGGACATCAAGCAGAAGTTGGAAAAACTGAACGACTTGTGGGACAGCATTCAAAAGGCGACGAAGAACAGGGAAAAGTCTCTCGAAGATGCGCTGGCCATGGCTGAGAAATTCTGGGATGAGCTGAACAATGTTATGGCGGCCCTCAAGGACCTCCAGGATTCCCTGAATGCCCAGGAGCCACCTGCCGTGGAGCCTAGTGCCATCCAACAGCAGCAGGAAGCACTGCAGGAGCTGAAGCAGGAGATCGACCAGACAAAACCGGAAGTGGATCACTGCCGCAAGACCGGCCAGGATCTGATGCAGCTTTGCGGCGAGCCGGACAAGCCGGAGGTCAAGAAGCACATCGAGGATCTGGATAATGCGTGGGAGAACATCACGGCACTGTATGCCAAGAAGGAAGAGAATCTGATCAATGCCATGGAGAAGGCAATGTCTTTCCACGACACTTTGCAGGTACGCTTTTGGGACATTTGTACTTTTTGGGAAAATGTGTGGGGGAATTTAAAATGGGTCAGGGAAAAGTCAGGGAATTTTTCAAATTTGTCCTGGAATTTTTCTGAGCGAGAGAATGTTGGGAAAATTATGCCCTAAACTTGTTAAGCCATGATTGAAGAACATTAAATGACAGGGAATTTAAAACGGTCAGAACCTCGATGATTGGAAAAACCTGGAATGTCAGGGAATTTTTCAAATTTGTCATGGAATTTTTCTGATTTTGGAATGTCTGGAAAATTATGCCCTAAACTTGTTACGCCATGATTGAATTACATTAAATTAAAGGAAATTTAAAATGGTCATGGAAAAGTATGGGAATTTTTCAAATTTGTCCTGGAATTTTTCTGACCAAGAGAATGTTGGGGAAATTATGCCATGATTAAAGAACATTAAATGACAGGGAATTTCAAATGGTCATGGAAAAGTCAGGGAATGTCAGTAATGTGGGAATTTTATTTTTGTAGAATCTCTTGGAATTCCTCGACACCGCCGAAGAAAAGTTTGCCAACTTGGGTCCATTGGGATCAGACATCGACACGGTCAAAGGTCAAATCAAACAGCTGAAGGATTTCAAGAACGAAGTTGATCCTCATATGGTCGAGATCGAAGCGCTTAATCGACAGGCCCACGAGCTCACCGAAAACACATCTCCAGATCAGGCACTTGCCATCAAGGAACCATTGGCAGATGTCAATCTTCGCTGGGACGATTTGTTGAAGGGGATGGTGGATCGACAGCGCCAACTTGAGCACGCTCTGTTGAAGCTCGGGCAGTTCCAACATGCCCTCGACGAGCTGTTCGTATGGATGGGCAAGACGGAAAAGAATCTCGAAGAATTGAAGCCAGTGTTCGGCGACCCTCAAGTTATCGAAGTGGAGTTGGCCAAATTAAAGGTGCTCATGAACGACATTCATGCTCACGAGTCGAGCGTGGACACGCTCAACGACGCTGGACGACAGCTCATCGAGCAAGATAAGGGAAGCGAAGATGCCAGTGCCATGCAAAAGAAATTGAATCAGTTGAACAGCAGGTGGCACGATCTCCAGAAGAAGGCCAACAACAGGCAGAAGGAATTGGAGGATGCACTCAAGGAGGCCCAGGCGTTCAACCGGGACATTCAGGATTTGCTCATGTGGCTCAGCGACGTCGACGGCTTGTTATCCACGTCGAAACCCGTGGGCGGATTGCCGGAAACTGCGAGGGAGCAATTGCAGCGCTTCATGGTGAGAAAGCGGTTCACTGTCCGTCGAAATTCTCGGCAAAGTGCAGTTTTTGCTCAGGTTTATTTTGGTTGTTGTTGTTGCAGGAAATATACGACGAGCTGGATGCCAACCGTCACAAAGTGGAATCTGTGCTACAACAAGGCACCGCTTATCTAAAGCGCAGCAACGAAGGCGCTGCCAAAAATCTGCAGCATAACTTGAAGTCCTTGCGGCAGAAGTGGGATAGCGTCATGAATCGTGCCAATGACAAAAAGGTAATTTCGATTCAATTCAATTCGTTACCCTGCAGTCAGCATTTATCATGCCATGTGGCAGGGTGCAAAGTGCCAGATTTTTAAAGGTTGTGGCTGCATTTTTTGAGTGAATTATCCCGGCATCTGCCTATATGGGCGATTAGGGTAGGTTGTGGAAAACTACGAAAAACCACAACCAGGATAGTAGACCGGGGTTCGAACCCGGGTCTCTCGAGTTCAAGGATCTAAGCGCAACCACTTTGGTTAAAAACATAGTGCTATCAGCGATTAAAGAATCGTTTCATTTTAGAATGATTCATAAATACATACCTGCGATTCGCAATGCATGCACCTCCACATAGTATAGCTGCGCATCAAAGAATAGAGCATCACATGATTCTAGCATGAATCCAGGACACAAACGAGTGTCTTTTCTAGAATCATTCTTGTATTTTAATGAGTTCTGAATGGTATCGAAAACAAGATGTTCCATTGCAGTCATTGATTCCAGAATCATCCCAGACTCATTCTAGAATGAAGCGATTCTTTAATCGCTGATAGCACTATAGCACTATGTTTTTACCCTAAGCCAACCTTGTCGGGTTTTTTTTATTATATAATTTTATAACTATCGTGATTTTGACAAAATTGTACTACGGAGCTTAGTCCTTGTTCTTGAATCGGCTGAGTCTTTATTTGTCCTCCTGAAATCTGGAATCTTGTTTTCGGTATTGCAGATCAAACTAGAGATTGCCCTACGAGAAGCGACGGAATTCCACGAAGCTTTGCAGGCTTTTGTCGAATGGTTGACCAACTCGGAGAAATACCTGGCCAACTTGAAACCTGTCAGCCGGGTGCTCAACTCGATTCAAGAACAGATCGAAGACCACAAAGGGTTCCAGAAAGATATTGGCACGCACCGGGAGACAATGCTCAATCTAGATAAGAAAGGAACTCATCTCAAATACTTCAGCCAGAAACAGGACGTGATTCTCATCAAGAACTTGCTGATTAGCGTGCAGCATAGATGGGAGAGAGTGGTCTCCAAGGCAGCCGAGAGAACCCGGCAGCTCGACCACGGCTTCAAGGAAGCTAAGGAAGTAAGTTTCACAACTTTTTAATCTCGGTTTTTTAAAAAACAATTGCAGTTTTCCTAATTTTTTGTTTTGAAATCCTTGCTTTTAGTTCCACGATGCATGGTCCGATTTGTGCAAATGGCTGGATACTTCCGAGAAGATGCTAGACGAAATGTTGGCCACGGTCGGTAACGACCCCACCAAAATTAAGCAGATGTTGGCCAAGCACAAGGAATTCCAACGCACTCTGGCGGGCAAACAGCCGACTTACGATGCCACCATGAAGGCCGGTCGCATTCTGAAGGACAGGGCACCCAAGTCGGATGCACCAATCATTCAAGACATGCTCAGCGAGTTGAAGAACAAATGGAACTCTGTGTGCTCCAAGGCCGTGGATAGGCAGAGGAAGTTGGAGGAAGCGCTGCTGTTCTCCGGACAGTTCAAGGATGCCATGCAGGCGCTTCTGGAATGGCTGGATCGTGTGAAGAAAGATCTGGACGAGAAACAACCTGTGCACGGCGACCTAGACACTGTCAACTCGTTGGTTGAGAAACACAAGGTAGGCATTTGGTACACTTGTTGTTGGATTTTCGTTATACAAAGTGAAATCTCTCTACAACGGACAGTCACGGGAGCAACAAAGTTGTCCGTTGCAGAGAGGTGTCCTTTGAGGAGGGGGGGAAAGTGCATTGTTTTCCTATACTTTGGGCAGGGGAATTTGTAGACAGATTTCACTGTAACTTGCAGTTTGGTGCGGAGGAATAATTTCGATGTTTTTGCTACGTTTTGCAGAGTTTTGCCGATGAACTTAAGAGTCGCAAGAACAACATGGAATCTGTTAAGAAAACCGCCAGCGATCTCTTGAAATCCGCGACCAAAGACGATGCCGCCAACATCCAAGCGCGCATCGACGAGCTCACAACCAAGTGGGACCAAGTGTCGGATTTGACTCGATTGAAGCAGAAGCGTTTGGAAGCTGCTCTGAAACAGGTAGCGTAACTCTGCATGCTGGTTTTTTAAGTCGAGCTTGATCTTAGAGGACGGTCGGCAACGTTTCCGTTATTTACTATCGCTAGGCCGAAGAACTGCACAAAGCCGTGCACATGCTTTTGGAATGGCTGTCGGATGCCGAAATGAAATTGCGATTCGCTGGACCGTTGCCCGAAGACGAATTGGCCACGCTCGACCAGATTAACGAGCACAAGCGATTCATGGAAGAAATGGCCACCAAGGAGAAGGATAAGGATGCCACCATTGCCTTAGCTCAGGAAATTCTCAAGAAGTGTCACCCGGATGCGGTGTCCGTCATCAAACACTGGATTACGATAATTCAGTCCAGATGGGAAGAGGTAAGCTGCCCTTTTTTGATTTTGTCATGGCAGATTCGGTCAAAAAGTATTCTGATCTTTAACCAGATTGAACTTATAAAATGTGCGGAATAACAGGGTTCACACAACCTGGAATCTCAGCAGTCTTATCAATTCAATAATTAAGTCAAATTTGTTCAAAAAATGAGCTGAGATAAAAATGAATGACATTGTTCGCTGACAATATAAGGGTACTCGAACAACTGAGCAAGTAAAAAATTTAAGTTTTATGAGGTTTGAGCATTTGGCCTGGTGCATGCACAGTAGTAAATTTAGGTCATGCTCAAATGCCAATCTGAGTTGAGTTGCATTTTTTCTCCCTAACACAAACTTGCATGCTCATAAATCAATCCTATGCACACCGTTTTCCCATGTCAAGTGAAAAAATCCTGAGCATGACCGATGAAGATTCAGAAACATGTCACGTGGTCTATGTGCAATTCGAAAAATAAAAAAAAATTTGAGGAACTGTTTCATTCCTCAAAAATATGCTCAGTTGTCCGAGTACCCTCACTATTACGACTTAAAATTGCAATTTTTAATGGCTTGCGATGACGTCACGAGCGCTTCGTAGCGCAGCCGTTCTACGTTGATTAATGTATTTTTTACATCACAAATTGCATTAATCAATGCAGAATGGTTTCGCTACGTAGCGCTCGTGACTTAACGGGTTTTTGCGATTTGCCTGAAAAACGAAATTTTTTTGTCACAACTTGATACCGTTTTACGAATTTTTTTTGCAAACTAAAAAAAAACATCAAGTGTGAATTTTCCAGTCATGGACAAATTCAAAAATGTCCTAAAAAACCTGGAAAGTCAGGGAATTTCATTCTCAAAAAAATGTGGGAACCCTGAATAAGATTCAGTCGAATGAAACATTCAGTTCGGGCTTCTTATTATTTCAGGTAACTGTTTGGGCCCGACAGCGTCAACAGCGTCTCGACGATCACCTGAAGGCACTCAAGGAGTTGGCCTCTCTCCTGGATGAGCTCATGGCATATTTGACAAGAGCAGAAAAGAATCTGGTTCGCTTGGAGGATGAACCACTTCCCGATAGCATTCCAGCCGTTGAACAGCTTATCCAGGACCACCAGGAATTCATGGACGATCTATCCAGTCGCCAGAAAGACGTCGAAAAGGTCACGAAAGCCAAGCGACCTCCACCTGCCCAAGACAAAACCATGAAGGGCAAACTAGCAAAGGATGCTTCCCCCAAGGATGCAAAGGATGCACGGCGACCACTACACGGGGCTGCTGATCATCGCACGCCAGCCGGAAAAGGTCCAAAGACGTCGACGCCTGCGTAAGTCAATTCAATTCGTTACCCTGCAGTCAGCATGTAATAATGTCGTGTTAGCTATCACCTGAACAGAACACTGCTCGTAATTGCATAAATTCAAATAGACGGCGACCTCGTAGTATTAAAAATACGAAGTTATAATCTGAAAATGTTGTTTACAGAAAATCAACCGAAGCGCAGATCAGGAATCCAAGAGCTCGCGAACTGTTCGACAAATGGCGCCGCGTGTGGCTCCTGGCTCACGAAAGGCAACGACGACTACTGGAAAAACTTCGACAGTTGCAGGAGGTGCGTACACGATTCAATAGGAGATGATGGTCTGCTTAAAAAAAAATACCCCCATTTTAACCTAAATCGTTTTTTTTTTATATTTGCAGGTTGAAAAGATGAAGAACTTCAGTTGGGACGAATGGCGCAAGAGGGTATGTTTCTAAAACTGCACGCATTTTTTTTTAGTTTTTGAGAGTGATGATAGTGCGAAACGAGAAATCTCGAACACATTTCACGCCTAAACTCGTATTCTCCTTACCGTAGTTCCTCCGGTTCATGAAAAACAAGAAATCTCGCATCATGGACTTCTTCCGTAAGATGGACAAAGACAACGATGGCAAACTACCCCGCGAAGATTTCATCACTGGCATCCTAAAATCTGGATTCCCCACCAGCAAATTGGAGCTCAACGCTGTAGCCGACATGTTCGATCATGGCGATGGACTCATCGATATCAAGGAATTTGTAAATGCGCTCAGACCGGAAAGAGAGGTTGGTAATCTTTCCGTCTGGAATTTGCAAGTCGGCAAGCTTTTTATTGAACCGACGATGCTTTTTTTTCGCCGCCAACAGAGTGCTCGGCCGAAAACCGACGCAGAGGTCATCGAAGACGAAGTCCAGCGCCAGGTTCAGCAATGCACCTGCCAGAACAAGTACAGAGTGAGCCAAGTGGGAGAAGGAAAATATCGAGTGAGTCTCGAATCGAATTGCTTCTCGATATCTCAAATTTGGTGAACCGCGTCTGAAATTTTTTCGTTGATTTTCAGTTTGGCGAGTCGCAGAAGCTGCGGCTAGTCCGAATCCTGCGCAGCACCGTCATGGTTCGTGTGGGTGGTGGATGGGTAGCGCTCGATGAATTCCTTGTCAAAAACGATCCCTGCCGTGGTAAGTTGATAGCTAGTCGTTGCTATTACAATTTGAAAATGTGCAATCTTGGGGACGCGTCGAAAGGATAAAAAACGGTGTGAAAATTTAATTCTCAAGTGCATTTGGCATGACCCTCGGGGATGTCTTTTTTTTCGGACATATTTCTGTCGTCGATGAAGGAAGTGGTGCCTGTTTTTCTTCAGTTCAATTTCTCTGAGCAGCAGCTTGTGTATTTTGCAGGGGCAATTTTGTAACGTCATGATTTCGACTTATTTGAGACCGAATATATGACAGTGTGAAAACTGTTTTTAACTTTCATTTTGAATTTGATTTGTGGCGAATTGTTAACAACAATAAAATTAATCCAGTAGTCGAAGGTCTCTAAAGCCGGCCACACACAAGACAATTTCTTGCCCGAAACGAATTCTGGAAATAAAATTTCGTGGAATTTTGGCGTTGTTGTAACGGCTTAAAGCGCAGTCGAATGTCAAATTTTTATTTTATAAAGCCAGGAAGAAAATTCAAGTCTTTTGCAAAATGAAAAGTTTGCCTTCCTATTTGTTTTTCGTCAAGTGTACATGCCCTCCATCGAAGCGCCGACTAATACTCTTCTCGTTTTTTCTCTTTCCTCTCCTTCCATTTTCGGCCCTGGCCATTATTATTTAACTTCTTCCCTCCAACGTACCATTACTTTTCTTCTCTAAACTTTATTCTAAACCCCGTTTCGCTTCACCGCTGCAGGATGCCTTCCCGTGCTCGTGTCACCCGTCCGTCCCATTTATGAAAATGAGCACGAATTCGGGTGCCCACTTGCCGCTCATCACCTGCTTTACAGAAAACGTACGAAAACTCAATCTGCTTCTGCTACTAACAAACTGAGTAACATTTCTTTTTTACCACTAACACGTGACACTGTCTGGTGCATGGGTAGCATAGCAACAACGTGTTTTCCGAGTGTGTCGGATGCATTTTGATCTCTTCTTTAACCCCGTCACAGCCACCACGATCCGATTATCGCATGTTTGCACTTTTGTTAGAAAGTTCTAGAATCTGACCGGTTATAACTCCAGGTTGTGCCTCGTTAGAACGTTGGTAGCGCTCCTGAGGCTTTTACGAACTAAACACCACTTTTCCTTTGGGTAAATTTCTTGACGAGCCCAGCGCAGTTTCTAAATAAAATTCTGGGGGGGGGGGAAGACAATTGGTAAAAATACTGTGTTCATAGATCTAGAGCATAGACCATGTTTTTTATGAAAATGGCCCTTACATTTTAAATTTAATAAATAAGAATAAATTTTAAATTCCACGTGCATCTCACGTGGCTAAGTCTTTGATGCCACCTGGTGTCAGCGACAGGCGTTTTTCGGAATTTGAATTTTGTTACGAGATCAGCAAATTAATTGTACCAGTTAAGGTGTGTATTTTAATTTTAAAGCATGAATTATTTATCCAGCTAGGGCACAGATACATTTCTATTGACGTCTCTTTAATATTAAGCAAGTAATCAATACATTTTCGAAATGCGACGATAAATTGCAGGTAGCTGACACCAGGAGGTAGCAAGACCATGCAAAACACCCCCATCGAAATTTTAAAAAAAATTCTTATTTATTAATTTTAAAAATAACAAGACATTTTCATTAAAAAACACGGTCTCTATGCCCTAGATCTATGAAAACAGAATTTTTACCAAATTTTTTTTCCTTAGAATTTTAATTAGAAAAGACGCTGGGCTCGTCAAGAAATTTCCCCATAGGAATTGAGGTGTTTAGTTCAGCCTTAATGAATGATTTCAAACATGAATGGCCTATTTTGAATGTAACAATTCAACGTTTTTTTTTTCTTGTGCCCCAATGGCTATTTTTTTCTATATTTACGCGAACGTATCATGGAAGCGCAATCTCGATTTCAATATGACTGTAATTATAACCGGTTCGATTGTAGTTTTATTTGGTTATTCCATCACTGGTTTACTGTATTGCACATTTTTTTTTTACAAATTTGTTTATTCCATAGTTGTTTTGCATGCCCACGTTATTTTTCACATCCAATCCTTCTTTTATTCATTCCATCGTTTGCGTCATCCCGTCATCCTCTCATTTTAGCCAAAGGTCGTACGAATATCGAACTCCGTGAGCAATTCACGTTGGCCACTGGAGTCAGCCAGTCCATTATGCCCTTTAAGTCTAAGAGCCCGAACAGCTCACATTCCAGTCAGAGCGGGGCCTCCCGAAACCTCTCAGGAAGTTCCATTCCCTCCGCCGGACCAATCACGAAGGTTTGTTTGCGATGCCTTTCGCCAGCTACGCTGCAATTTTTCCAGCTGCAGAAGGGATTGGGACGGAAATTTTACGAACACAAAGAATGTTTAAATAAAAAACGTTTCAATTTCTGTTCCAATCCCTTCTAATCTAAAGTTGGTTGCAGTGCTGCTTATTTTTGCTTAGCTCATAAGAACTTCCATTTGGCTTTCGGAGATCGACTACGGATGAGAAACTGCAACGTTATATGCTCACGACGTACGACCGTGTCTACCACTAATTTAGTATTTTTTACCTTCGTGTAAATCCTCACATTGCATTGGATTTATATTTTTTTTTTTTGGAGCATTTTTGGCATGTTACGTGTGTGCTGTTTTTATCGTCATATTTCACGGTGTGTTGCACAATCGTTTTTTAAACTTAACACCACCTGCCGAAGTTGTGCATGATTAACATTATGTCCAATTGTACAACTTAATAGGGTTTACGTGTGGTGTTCTGATGTACTGTAAAATGGCTGTAGGTAACACCACCGTTTAAGTATGCAAGTCTGCTATAAATTTACGACAAAATATTTGACCAAAAGATTTAATTTTTTGATATTTTTTTTCTGAATTGTTAAAAGGTAGCAGGGGCACCGAGAGCCGGACCCGGGGTAAATATTTGTTACCGGGCCCCTAAAAAAACCAATTGGTTTTTTGGAATGCCTTTAAAACGTTTGCTACTACAAGGATCCATTTTAATCGGGGGGAAATAAGAGAAAAACATCCAAAACTACCAGAAATTCGTTAAAATACATCACTGCCCAAGAATTTTCCCCCCTCTCGTCACGCTTGAACGGGAGTTCACGGATGCTGACTTAAGAGGGTTGCATACCAGAATAAGTCTTTTTTTTTCTAAATTATTTTTTTATTTAATTTTGAAAACAGTTAGGAACAAATGAAATGTTCGAGGACCTAGCATAAATATTCTATTATTTGTTTAAATTTTTTGTTTATGCATATGTGTATTCCATTTCATGGGAATATGTCCGTAAAGTTTACCAGACCCTCTACAATTATAAACTTTACAACTCGTAACTTATTATCATGTGAAACTAATGAGCCTAAAACCTTGGAATTGACATGCACGGCTGGTGTTACCATACATCCTTTACAATGCAACCATAATATTTTCGTGGCAGTCTTTCCGGTGGTTGTCTTCATTGTGCAAATGTGACTTTTTTTACAGCACTTTGTCATTTCCTGAAAATGGTCCCCGTCTTCTACGAGGGACCGCCCACGTATCGACCGGTGCCTTCCATGCCCGGCTCCAGAATTCCGATTTACCAATGGGTAACTTTTTGAATCTCAAACCCTTTGTTCTGTCACTGTAATGTTTAGCCGTTACCCATTTTTTTTCACCTTCCTTCCTTCCTACCTACGTTTTTTTTTTCACCTATTTGGTTTTTTTTTTAAAACATTTTTGCATTTTAAAAAGTTTATTTTAACAACACTTTTGTTGTTTGTTATGACATACGATTATTTCCCTCCCGTTGGTATTCACAAGGAATTCACTAACTTTTGTCAGTAGAACTCAGCACCTTCCGAAAACTGTAGTTCGCACATGCATAGCCGATCTCCTGCCTGGTTGTTTAGATTTTTATTTTGATTCCATGGTCTTGGCTCGCATCATCTTCACTCCAGCGCCATATTAATGTTTTAACTCAAAAATCGTTCAGATTCGTGAGAAGAGCGCCCGCAGCGTCCCCATGAATCGCTCTCGAGGCACTCCAGACAGCAGCGAGATGTCAGAAACGACAGATAGCGGATCTGGATTCAGACTGCCACGCTCTGGAAGGACATCATCGCCTAGCACTAGCAGCTTGCTGACACCACCTAGTAGGCAATCTCTTCCACTTGTGTTTTGATACGAACTTTGGTGGACGACAATCGGCTTAATTCGGTTTCTAATCTTGCTCGTTTAGCTTCTGGGTTAAGCGGAAGACCGTCTAGTCGCCCGGCCAGCAGACCGGGTAGCCGGCCCAACAGCCGACCGCCCAGTCGAGCGGGTAGCAACATGTCGCTGGACAGCTGCGACGGTGTCTCTCCTGCTGGACGCCGTACGGGTTCCAATCTTCAGCGCCACCCGAGCAATTGCAGCCAGTCGTCGACCGGCTCACCGTCCAAGATTCCAATGGCCAGGAGAGGCACAACTCAGACGAAAACCCCAACTGCCAACGGGAAGGCAAAAACCGACCCTGGCAAGAGATGGAAGTAGAGAATAAAATGGTGAGTCGGACTTGTTGCGGTTATTGCAGACAAAACGGTCCAATTCAATTCGTTACATCCGCAGTCAGCATGTAACATGCCATGTGGCAGGGGGCAAAGTTCCAGATTTTTATAGGGAAGAGTATATGGTCGTGGCCATAATTGGCGATTAAGGGAGGTTGTGGGAAACCACGAAAAACCACAACCAGGATAGCCGACCGGGGTTCAAGGAGTTGAGCATAACCACTAAGCCAACCTTGTCGAAGCCATCCGAAAGTCTGTACAGTCACATAACGAAATTTCTGCTCAATTATTTTGACTGATTTTCTCGGTTGGGGAACATGTTCGAATTGAATATCTTTTGTAAAATTAAAAGGGTCGTTCTAAAATTTTACAGAAATATACTGTATTTACTCGTGTAAGAGCCTCTCTTTGTATCAGATTATTACACTTAGAAGCATGGGTGGGGGCTATTACACGAAGCATCACTGAAAATAAAAATTCCACTTTGATAATAAGTACCATATATACCCGGAGAATTTTTTTCTATTGTTTTCTGGGATTTTTATTTGTGAGAATAATGCGATATATATATATATATATATTATATACATGAAAATTTCCATATATATATACATACATACCCTCTACAAATGAAGATTTCTGTTTTATTTCTGTAATATCAAGCTAACTTGGCATTTTTTAAATTGTATTCAATCACTCCCAGGCACATTCAATCCTGGATCACATCGGATAAAGCAAAATTATTAAATGTTGACTTTTAATTTTTGCATATTAATTCAGGAAAAGATTGGATCGCTAATTATGTGTATGAGAAAGCCTGAAAATGTGTCCATCTCGACTTTAGCGGGACAAGCATAAAAGTTAACACTGTAATTTCTGTTTGTTTCAGATAAACCATATTTTGCTACGAGCGAATCGAGATCAATGGCTGTGAGATGATAATTCCAAAATGTTGAACTCTTTGCAGCATAATTTCAAATGTCTGCGTTTGTCGACGCTAGACGTTTTAGGTCTAAGGCTAGAATTTCCATGCCCGTATCTACTTTAGTTGTTCTTTGGCTCGCCTTTTGTTTATCCCTTCACATATATCGTACCGTTTTCTTATTTGATTTATTTCTACCCATATGCCATCGCTCGCATTATTTATCTTATTCCACTGGTAATAATTGTGCAGGGCTAGCCTTAAAATTTAATTTAATATCTTATATTATCATAAAAAACTAGTTTTATATATTTTTTTGTTTTCGTTTAGCACTGTTAGCTATTCACAGCGCCATTATTTTGTGCTAATACGTTAAATCGTGAAGGAAATTACTGATTTTTTATATATATATTAAAGATCTTTTTAATGTATCCAGAATCGTAAACACCGACAGCAGCTAATTTCTCGACCGATGCGTTATTTCGTTTAATTTCTATCGTGCCAATTTTTTTTTCTCTTATTTTTATTCGTTATTCGTAATGAAAGAAATGGTTATTTAACACTGCGATTTAGGATTTACGGGATTAATCGAGTCTCCTAAACATTTTGTTTATCGCATTATGATTGATTTATCGCGCTTTAGTTTATTTTCTATCGCCTTCCTGGCATTTTAATGGACAGAGCTACGATGCAGGATGTAAATACGAGATGATAGCCCATATTGTTATTAGAGGATATTATGATTATAATTCGACAAAAATTATTAGGTCTTTTTACTGCATTGTACAGGACCTGGAGTTTAACAGGGAACGGATTTGATATATATGAACATAGTGTAATTTTCGTTCTTTTTGTCCACGTCTCGATACTTGTTCGTTCCGTGTCCTTTTATTTTGTTTTTGTTTGTTTTTTTCAAAAAATGTAGTTTTAGTTTGGGGGTGAAGAATTTAAATGCAAAAAAAACCATAGCTTTAGCAAATCACTACACACTTTTGTAACGCAGTTCGTTTTACTAACACGCTAAATGCCTGCAGTTTTGTGGATATTAAAATAAAAGTTGCGTGACTAAGTTCGTTTTTTTTTTGTTCATTTTTTGTTTTAAGAGGGTTGCATACCAGAATAAGCCTTTTATTCTAAATTATTTTATTATTTAATTTTGGAAATTGATAGGAACAAATGAAATGTACCAGAACTTAGCATAAATATTCTATTATATGTTTAAATTTTTTGTTTATATATATGTATATTCGATTTTATGGAAATATGTCCATAAAGTTTACAAGACCCTCTACAATTATGCACTTTAAAGACATATTTCCATGACATGGAATATACATATGCAAATAATTAATTTAAACAAATAATAGAATATTTATACTAGATCCTCGTACATGCCATTTGCTCTTAATTAAGGGTAAAAACATAGTGCTATAGTGCTATCAGCGATAAAAGAATAGCTTCATTCTAGAATAAATTTGAGGTGATTCTGGAATCAATGATTGCAATCGAACATCTAGTTTTCGATACCATTCTGAACTCATTAAAATCAAGAATGATTCTAGAAAAGACAAACTCGTTTGTGTCCTGAATTCATGCTAGAATCATGTGATGCTCTAGTTTTTGATGCTATATGTGCGGGTGCATCGCGAATCGCAGGTATGTCTTTAGGAATCTTTCTTTGTGTCCTCAACTCATGCTATAATCATGTGATTCTCTATTCTTTGATGCGCCGCTATACTGTGTACGGATGCATATCGAATCGCAGGTATGTCTTTAGGAATCATTCTAGAATGAAGCGATTCTTTAATCGCTGATAGCTCTGTTTTTAACCTAACGGTTTCCAAAATTAAATTAAAAAAAAATTAGAAAAAAAGGCTTATTCTGGTACACAACTCTCTTAACTGTTCAATACGCCGCCATGATGGTTTGTTTGAATCTTGCGCGCTTTTGCACATGTTACAGTGAGACCACATCAGTGATGCATGTTAAAAATTCCTATCCCAGAACAAAACATCAGGGCCATAGGGAATCAGACGGGTGGATTTGCGACTTGGTCACACTGTCAGCCCTATTGCTTTCATTCTTGGTTAGGATGATGCCATTTGTGTTTACGCGCTATTGTTGTGAGGTTTCGTTTTTTTTATCGTGCTTCAATTCTGTTTCCCCGATGATTGTGATCGTCGAATTTTCTTCGATATTGACGCGATGATGTGTTTTAAGGTTCGCGAACGTGGATATGTTATTTCACCGGTTATCGTGGATTTATTTTAAGTTTCAAACGTATTTATTAGCTCCGGCCAAGCGTGTGGAACTCTGCGGGAATAGAACCGCTTCTGGTCGGCAGCTTGTTTTTATCCAACACCGGTACATGTACAGAAATCGATGATTTGTAACAGAAAGTTCTACTGAAAATGGAAGACGACACGAGTGTCCGGGTGGCTGTGAGGTATTTAAATTAAAACGATTGACATTTCCATGTTTTTCAGACGAAATACGAAGCAGGTGGTTGATCCTCAACTACTGTCTTTTCTGGTTTGCCCCGTTGTAAACATCATTATGTATTCACAGCTGTTTGCAAACTCATTCAGTCTTCTAAATGACTCTCGTACTTTAGGTTTCATTTAAATTTTTACTGTCAAATCAATAGATGCGGTTTTAAAGGAGAACAAATTGAATATCTCTAGACTACAGATTAAAATGCATAAGAAAAAAAAATAGGCTTATCTGGAATTCCATTTCCGCCTTTGTCGTATAACAACCAGTTAATTGCATCGGTTATCGTTTGAAAACATCTTAATTTTATGCATGGTAACATTTTCGTAATGAATTGAAACTTGGATGAAGGCCTCAGTGATAACCGAGCGTAAAAAAATAGGATAGCAGGTTTTGGTCAAGTAAATGCCTAGTCTTACGTAACATGACTTCAATAGCTAATGTACATGTATATACATGTAGTAATAGCTGTATAACAGAGATAAGACAAGTTAAGGACCTCAAGCATGAGATAAATTCTGTCTTTTGACTCTTAACATTCAAACTTGTAGAGTGGTCAGTGGTCTATTTGAGCTACAGTGGAACCTGTGAATAGCGCATCCCATTGAGACCGAACCATGAGGTGTGCTACTTAGAGGGATGTGCTATATAAAAGTTCAGCTAAAGTGATGTCCATAATGAATCGGATATTATTATACTTATGAAGATGCACACATATATATGTTGCAATTTTAAATGGTTTTTAACATAAACAAAGCCGAAAAATACATATAGAAAACAAATTTACTCGCGTATACAACTGCATCTATGTATATGTAGCCAGTTTTATTTTATATTGTGTGTACAAGAATGTATCTAAATACCTTTTCTAAATGGTAAACATGCATTCATTAATGTATTATTTTACTTGACATTTACCCCCACATTTTGGGATTTCCCAGTGGCCAGTGGGTGAAATTTCATTGTAGCATGCTTTGGCTTACGCTCTTCGCAGGTAAAACCGTGATTTTGTCCCAACGCGAAATCAGTGCGCATGTCGCGCTTCGCAGGGAATACGATATATGGAGGTGGGTTGTTTTATAAAATCGATCCGTGTCGACTGCAAGGGTGCGCTACTCCCAGGTATTACGCTATATGGAGGGCTCTTATTCGCAGGTTTTAATGTACACGTAAAGTGTGCAATGATCAAGCATATATATATACACTGTATATTGCATTTGGTCCTGTTTGATAAGGAGTGTGCCTAATTTTAATTTGAAATATAAATATTGCAAATGAATAATTTTAATTTGTAGGTTGTTTAAAAATGAAGTTATGGAAGAATTCCTAGCACATCTGCCCAAAGACAACTTTTATGTAGGCTACATATCCTAGTGTTAAACCTAAACCTGATCATATTCTCTCGAAGCCGACCTGAACTTTAAACCCTGACTTCCTAGATGATTTTACAATAACCAAACTAGTCATAATCATATGAAAGCGTATGTGAATCTTTAAATGAACTTTTAGCTAACAATATTTGCACATTGAATGATGGAAATGCCTAATGGCCTCTTCAGGGGTCATTGAAATTCGATAAAGTACCTTATCATCATTTGTATGTTTTTAATGCGTTTCTTAATGTTGTGAAAGATTTGCAACATATTTGGCAGCTTTAATGGATATCCTGGCTCTTCTTTCATAAAATTATATGTCAACATGCAGGGATGATCACAAACCCGCTTATGTTGTCATCACATTTATTTGTATCATATTATAGAAGATTAAGCAGCTGAGGCAGATTTGAGAATGATAAAGAGCGTGTGGTCTACTCCATGGTCATGTACATGTATAGTACTTAACCCCGATGTCAAGCTCGAGTATGATTTTAAGAAAAATTAAGTGTGATCCCCATATTCCTACTGTAAACATGTTGAATGGACGCTGATTAATGTGGCATGTTATTAAGGATAGATCTGGTTCAAGTTTTGGGTGTCTTGCTTTGGATCAATCTTCTTGGTTGCGTTTATACTAGGCTACTGTGCCCTGTGTTTTGGCACTAAGCCTAGTTTTCGATTAAATGAATGATCGATTTGCTAACGTGGACTGTCTCATTATTAAGTTTTCTATATGTGGGAATGTGTGCTGCATTGTGACGCCAACTAAATGGAAAATGATAGTGCAGTTGACAGTAGGGCCTACTCGCTTTTGTAGTTAATGGACCGATTTTGATATGTGTAGATTTTCTAGATAAACGATGCCCTGCTGTCACTATAGCTAAAATTATTTTGTCCTTGCTATGAAATGACAACCACAGTCACGAATTCTACCTTGTCTTAAGGGACGTCCATAAATGACGTCACGCCCTAGGGGGGGGGCGCCTCATATTTGTGATAATGTGTGACGAGGG
>JAQGCC010001706.1:0-21880 GCA_034698905.1 Xestoiulus laeticollis | reverse complement strand
GTACTTTACTTGTAATTTATTGCTTTATTTCTACAGGTGAATGAAGTTTGGTAGATAATTGAATACCTTAAAAATCTGACATTGTTAAAACATTTAGCATGTGGTCAAGTGACAGTAGTGACGGTGACAATGATTTACAAAAAACAGGAACTAAAAATGTATTCAAATTTCGCATAAATTGTGATTTTAATTCTGATGCCATGATGCCTATTATTGATGCCATTTTGATTTTCACTCAGCTGACTAGCAAGATGGTCGACTTCATTTGTAAAATATCGACTTCACTTGTAAAATATTACTTAATTTTACAAGTGCTTGCACCAACTTTGTAGAACATTATTTTATTACTCCATATTTATTTGTACTTGTAACTTGTAACTTGTAATTTATTAGTGTTGTAGTTTTGTGGAAAAGGGCCCTGGTATATATTCGATCATTCATTATGTCTTATTATCTCTGCATACATGTGCAAGTGTCCAATTTCGGTAAGATATGCAATACCCCAGCACATTTCTGTGCTGTAAATTCCATGCCCACATGTTTTTTGGGGTGCCCCAAAAGTTGTAAAAAATGAAAAATTCAAGGTTTTTGCACATTTAAATTTTTGTTAAATTTCCCCTTTTAAACATTTACACTACAGGTAAAACAAAGATGGCGGCACAAAAAAAATCTGTACAAATTGCATGTTTAGATATTCATACATGAAATTTTAGTCCAAAAATACATGTACAATGCGTATGTGATCAAAGACAAGGATAAAATTTCATCCAAAGTATATATGGAATGTTTTCAGACATTTATGGAAAAGTTCATATTGCAATACATAGGATATTAGGCTATTTTGAATAAATGGACCTACATTTTTTCCACCCTACATGTACATATAATACATAATACTACTGCTAGCCTCAGACAACAAATATCATACATTTCCAAATATAGACTCGTGTTTCCATGCAATATGTCGAACATGACACATGTATACTACAACATTTGTATGAATAACAACATTTCTCAGGTTTGATAAACGTTTGTAAAGGGTTTGGGAGCAATTGCAAAACCCATGGTGACGCACTTCCGGAAATGTTCTAAGGTGGTATTTCTTATGAGGATTCGACGACAATCACCAGCACTCCCACGTGCCATTCCCTCCTGATTATTTTGCGCAAAATTTGCATCCCCGCTCTAATTCCCGGTTTATAAGTTGCGGTTTTACTCCCAATAAATAATGCAAAAGCAAACGTGATATGAACCGTTGTAGTCTGCCTCCGAGCACTATCGATTTTATAATTACATTTGGTATTCAGAGGTGAGCACTTTGATGCGTTGGCTTAAACCGCGTTATTTCGTCTAAGGTTACGCGCCTAGCACACTATAGACAATTCCCATTTACAATGCCAATCAATAAAAAAAGCATGTGCTGAAATCTTTGAAAACTTAATAGACGCCCATGGAGCGCCTCGATATTATATGACTGATAAAACATGCTGATTTTTCGGCATAACCGAAATGCAAATTACCAAAGAATCATAAAGCCATAAAGGAAGATTTAGATTAGCCTTTTATAGGCAACTCTTTCCAAACGTCAATAAAGTGGAACGGGACTAATAACCCCATTCCAGAACGGGTGGCTGCTGCATGGTGCATCAGGGGCCATCGCAGGAAGCGGAAATCCATAAACGCCAAGCTGTAATTTTCACACGTCAAATACCAAAAATCCAAGCAAAATTGGTCGATTTCATTCTGCAATATCTTAGGGATGAAGCAGTTTTAAGTTTCATCATTCCAGCATTGGCAAATTTGGGACTACCGAACGGTCATGGAACTATTAGGATATAATTAAGAAATGTCTAATTTGGACAAAGCATGCCCCAGAGGAAAAATACTTAGATGGATGTATCCACAAAATTGTATAGATACTTATGGATATCCATTTTGCTTTGACCCATTATTATGATATTCACATAAATTTAAATCATTCTCATGGATATCCATAATAACTTTATCCATTGCCATGGATATCCACTGTAATTTCATCTATATTGACATGGATATCAATAATAATTTGATCCATCTAAATGGATATCCAATATAACTTCATCAATCATTATGGGTATCCATAAACTTTGCACTGCACAAGTGGAGCGAGGAAATATGCAGTTTTTATCCATAAACATTTATGTTAATTAACAAACATTAATTACACAAGTTCAAAAACACCTTAGTTGACATAAAGAAGTATTCTCATATAGAGAGTTTGAGCAGGTGTCAAGTCAACTGATTTACCTTAACAAGAGCGCATTGGAAAAATATACAGTGCTGTCAATGTGGTTAACATTAAGGGAAACGCGCACAAACCCGCTAAGAGGGATATATTGAGGACGGCTCCCTTAATGCTAACCACATTGACAGCACTGTATGTTTTTCCAATGCGTTCTCGTTAAGGTAAATCAGTTGACGGGGCATTAATGGAGGCGTTGCTCAATCCCTCTAATGATAATGCAAAATTACTACACGGTACCTTGTAAATGGTGGTGTTGGTTATTCAACATTGTAACATTTTGTTACATGTTAACATGAGACCTATGTTAGTGAGAACTATTTCATCAATGGGATCCCATGTATGATTACATGGGTTTGTTGCAAACTATCATTTTACACCAAGTAAAGGACATCAGTTTCTAGATATTTCATATGTTTTTCCACATATTTTTGCCACATTCATATATTGTCGTACGTAACAGCGAAATTTGACAGAAAGTCCTTCCAGCTATTTTAATTAGCTAATTCTACGTGTCTCTCATTATGCCAAATGATAAAAATGTTGGTAAACAAGCATTCTAATGTATCTGGAAGCAAAATGCGCATTGCAATTTTTATAATTTTTAATAATTGTGTATGTTTACATTAATAATTCATGCTATTTTATTATTATATTTATTTAACGACGTACATTACGTTGGAATGTGTAAACCTACTGGGCAACATCAATTGAACGCCTTAAATATACAATTTTATTAGGAATTTACAAATAAAACAAAAGGAGTTAATCAGAAAACATGATTTGAAATCCAAGGTTTTAGCTTTCGAACACCCTGTACAGATTTAATCTCTGATAAAAGACTGAAACTTTCAAAGTCTAGAGTACTGTTACTGCAAGATGGGCAAAGGCATGGTCTTGACAAGCGTTTATGGCAGACTGGCAGATTAGGCTGTCAGAATTACTGGCTTGAAAGGATTTGAGTCATGCTGTTCGAAACCAGGTTTTTCTCATTGCTGCTAACTTGGTTAGCTTCAGTTTGTCTGTCAAAGTGTAGTGTTTCGCTTCAAGAGTCAATCTACGCGTGAGACATCAAGTTTGTAGGGCTAATTGTTAAGAATTACAGTGAAAATCCTTACGATAGCAACAATTTAGGCCTCTGTTTTCACTTATGTTGCAAAACACCATCAGCCAATATAATCCTTTTTCTAAAATTGCTCATCTAGGAAAACCTAAGCAATATGGTCCAATGGGGAATTGAAAAGTCACTTTCAATACATGTTCTAATATAAATGTTTTCTTCGTAATGAATTTTTAAAATATACTAACACCACTGTAATATTCGAATCAATTATGGAGGGTTAAATCAAACGTTGTATTGCACAAGCAAGGGTTAGTAAAAAATTAGGCTTAAATATTATATAAAATAAATGCGTGAAACTCGCACAATACAAGTGAAATTTCTTATAGCTCCTATACACACTAAAAATGTTGGGTTAAAATTCAACCCAATATTGAGTGCTATATAGAACATACCAACATTGGGCCAATATTATTTAAGTGTAACAATAAAATGTTGGGTTAAAGCTACCCAATGTTAAGTCACAGTTATTAACACAAATTTTGATAAAAATATTCCTTGAATTGGGTAAATATGAGATTTGTGTTATTTATAATCAACACATAATTGGGTAACTTTATTATAACTAACACAAACCTCACATTAACCCAATTCTGGGCATATTTTAACCAAAACCTGTGTTAATAACTTTGACCCAACAGGGTTTAATTTTACCCCAGCGTATTTATATTGTGTTGGAAAACTTGGTTTTATGCCCTGCTTGTTTTCCATTTTTAACAATTTGTATTTTTTTAGGATTAGGAGCTGGTTATTCGAAATTTAGTTCATATAAATCTCTATTAATTATATAGAACTACTATTTTACAACAATTTTTATAGATTTATACTCCAAGAAAGAAATTATGGGTTCTCCGTCTGTAGGTCATTTTTTCCATTTCACTTTTCACACAATGGAAATAATTACACTGCAAATCAAAACATCTTAAATTCAGTGTCGCCGAAATAAGATGCAAAGATGCATCTAAATTTCACCTCTTTCTTAACTTAAAATTAGTTGCATCTATAAATAAGACATTACCCTAAACAAAAGAATTGTAAAAGATGCATCTTAATTTAAGTTAAATTTGCAAAGAGGCATCTTAGCATCTTATTTTGGCGACAATTTTAAAATATGTTTCCATTTGCAGTGTATCTAAAAGTTTAAGCATTGTTTGTCTAATATATAATAATTCGACTCGTATTCTTAAGTTTCAAACTTTGTGTTCTCGAGAAGTTTGATGCAACTACCTTATAATGTATATAGTTCTCTTGTACGGTTGAGTTGTCTATTGTTTTAAACACCATTTCTTAACCACAATCATGTGACTTTGCCCGGCAATTTCGTCCTTAATGGTCATGTTTTTTTGTCCTAGAAAAAAGCAGTAGTCGTAAATTTCACTGATGTTGCAACTGTGATTTGCAACTTGAATAATTACACTAGACTTAACGATTGAATCCATTGTTCGTCCGTTCTTTGGCTTTCGGAATTCTCCCTGATGAACAAATGCAGAGATTTTAGTTTAGAGAACGCCACCAATGTTGAGGACGATAAATTACATTTTTATAACGATTTTTTTTCATTCTTTTTAGTTTTCAACATCCCCCATTCCTCCCCTTAGAAAAATTGCATTTTCTTAAGTTCAACTTTTGTAACAAGCTTTTGCTAATCATCTTTCTTTCTCCAGTTCTTTTCTTGGATTTTATCGATTACGGTTTAATGGTTAGCAGCTTAAATCTTTTGTTTCATTTGACTTTGTTCTTTTCCTTTTGGGAAAAAGACGCTTCTGACATATAAGGCATATAACCCAAGCATAGTTTGGGCGTGTGAGGCATAGACCCGTTAAGCGCACTATCTGTCAGGAACACACGATTTCACGAGTTCAATTTAAATTTGTGCCGATGATTGGAGAACAACGAGACACGTGTCACAAAGGACTAACGGATCAATTCGAGAGTAAATTGTCAAATATCCACCTTGGATCACGGCTACCGATAAAGATGCTGTTTACGACAGAAAATGCGACGATGCTAACGATAAGTTCATCATTATATAGTTTGATCAGATTTTACGTGGGATTGCAATATTGCAACGTGATTGCAAGGATTTTGAGTTAGCAAATCCTGCCAAGCTCACATTACTTAATCAGCATGTCGAGAAATGGGACACATTTATCGTCAATGATGAAATATACTTCGCAAAGACAGGGTTAATCTGATTGCCATATGTGGGTGGTATGAAGGGTATTCTTCAAGATGTCATGACAGTTGTGTTATATCGTGTCACTAAAAATACCCTGGTCGAAATAAATATACTGATATCAGTAAAATCTTACTGATAAAAGTCTGAGCTATACTATAATATCTAGACTTACATCAGCATATTCATATACTAGTATTGATATGGGTTATGCTGGCATCAGTCAAAAAATGCCTGCTGATATCAGTATACTGGTATCAGTACAGCATATATATTGATATCAGCAGGCAATGTTTGACTGATGCCAGTATAATTCATACCAATTTCAGTATGAGCTAGACTTACATCAGTATAATCATTCTAATATTGATTAGTTATACTAGTATAAGTACACCATAGTGACATCAATAAGCAATGCTTAACTGATGCCAGTATATCCATACCAATATAAGTGTAAATTATAGTTTCATCGTTATACTATTCTGATAAATCTGAACTGTTTGACTGACACCAGTATTTAGCCTGACCTGCCATCTTTGCAAGTTTCCATTCAGTATACCTTTTCTATTTGTCTATTATATTGACAACAGCATTATATTATAATGATATCAGTGTCCCAATTATCAATATAAAACTGATTATTGATATCAGTATATTAATTTATTTCGCCCAGGGTAAATCAAGTTAACTTTTGCATCATCCTTTTTGAATAACCTTATACTTTTAAAATCATCTGTACTATTTCGTGGAAACATATGTGGTATATATAATTCAATGAAATAAAAAGAAATAATTGTAGTTTTGTTGATGCCTACATGTATCCATATCAGATTGGGTAAACAAATGAAGACTTTCACATAAGACAGTTTTACGACTAATATTAAAATATGTTTTATTAAAAGTGCTTCAAAGTAAAAGATCAATATATTTTTTATTAATTATATGACTTGGGACACTTTAAAATATAAAACACGTTTTTTTTATAATTCCCTTAATTTATTTTATGTTAGCAATTGCAGACATAAACCTTGTAATGCGCAAGTACAATATGCAATTTATCATTATAATATACAGCTTGGAAACTTAAATCTTATGTGTATTGCTGAAACTCCACTGGTAAATCATCATTTCACAACAAATTGTATTGAGATGAAATTATTGTTTAACCAAGTTGGTTTAAACCAAAAATCTCGCAAAAATGTTTGAATCAAAGACCATTGGTTTGAATCTGAATGACATTAACCATGGCAAAATGTTCTTACAAGGACTGCTGGTTACTAGTCTTTACTAAAATGGCGAACGATAACGTCTTCGGAACGGTTAAAATTTTACTGTTAAAATTATGCATATTTTAGAGGTTTAGTTGCTATGAAACAAACAGCAATATTAAAGAAATGCACTGTCTTTGTACATTTTAGCATGTTTATAAGCAATGGAAACTCGCTATACTTTTAATTTTACATTCAATGATACCAGTAATATGATTACGTGCAATTCATCCACTTATTAAATGTTCTTGACATTCCTGGATTTTCAGCAACCAAGTAACTAATCAAATAATCTCAATTAAACTTAATTTCTGATGAGAAGCTGAAGCCAATTTCCATAAAAATGATTCTGCTTGTAATATAGGCCTATACTAATGACATTAAACGAAATAATTATGATGGTAATTATGATGGTTTAAAATTATGATGGTAAAAAAGTACATGTATCTGCAAAATCAAAATTTCAAAGATAGATTAAATTTATGAAAAACTATTTCATAGTAGGCTAATTATACTGGAATTATTTTGTATTTTTTCTAATTGAGAGCTCTAGGGGGGCGTGCCATCGGGTTCTGTTAAAAAAAAGTATCAAAAATGGCCAAACAAAATATAATTATACGAAGTGGACATGCGAAAAACTTGGATCGAAAACCCATAAGTAAACGACATTATACGTATTTTAATGCAGGTGTTTAAACATTTAAGATGCTTGGATTCTCCGCAGCTGCTAATTAATAATACATACATGTACATCCAAATCAGAGGTTAATGCCCGTTCCCAAAACAATAGGTGATTAACACAGCACTGGAATAAATAACTGGTCTGTAATAGTATTTCTGAAACAAAGGCAGTTTACGTCAATGCTCTGGAATATCTTTAGATTAAGAGCAAGATCAATATAAAGTTGGGTGAATCCATCAAATTTCTGACTGTTTATCCTGATACTGTTTGAATTATTTCAAGTTTTATTTATGAAAATTATTTTGGGATATTCACGTAAACCTATTTGGCCCATTTTAGGAGTGCCATGTGTAAACCTGGACTTATTCATAGCTGACATAACTGACAGTTTTAAGGGTTCTTAAACTTTATTGAATATGTGTCCTTCAAATTTATAAAAAAAACTGCGATACCAAAAATAAATGTTTGGCACAAGTTCATATTTCACATGATATCTTTATGAATTTAACACCAATATTAGCATTATGACACGTACGTTAAGTCATCCAAAATTGGCCACATATACCCATCAGATATGGCATACCTAGACATACAGAATTTGGCCAATTTTGGATGCAGCTATATCTGGAAAATTTCATATATGGCCATATCTATTTTTTTCACCCAGAAGGCTATTCCACCTTTGTTGCTCAATATAGATGTAAAAAATAATACAGAAAAGATGATTAACGAGTGGTATATTGCATTAAAATGCCTTGCAAATGACACCTTTGATGAATCCAAGAATGATCATACAGTACAGGGTGTCCATAGAGAGAGATGAATATTTTTGATTGGTGACAGGTGCGGTTTTTGTAACATATGATGTCATACTCAGGCTTGTGCGACATAATGTATCTTAAGTGACACCAAAAACAGTGTCAATAATCCTTCTCCATGGGTCCTAAGCAGGTACACCTGTTGCTTATACACTCTGTACTTGACAGAACCACAAAAAATGTCAAGGGGTGGGATTATGTCTGGGATAGTAATGGGCAAGTGTGTTGTACTATCTATCTACAGGTACAACAAAGGGGGAAAATATAATGAATTTCTTTCTATCCCACAAACCATACAGATTTAACTATAATAAGGTTTGTTTCTTTGGCCTGCACTCAGTGCAATTCAGTTCTACTCAGTGCAAACAGGAAATGGGTGAAGCTATCTGTTAGTGAAACCTAGTGCAAAGTGAAATCATGGTCTAAAATTGAAATAGTTGGGTGGAAAATATATTTCAAATGCCAAATTTTTGGAAATGCACATCCGGAAAAGCCATTCGCACAGGCATTGTACTCGAAGGCAGAGGTCACTGGAGTGCCCTCGCAATATAAAATCACTCGCTAACAACTCCAATTAATCGGCTTATGACAACAATTATTGCCACCGCAGTACAACAATGGTTCTGGACTGTTGTGCAATATTAATTAATCTAGAATATGCAGATAAGAGCGATACGGACACGGAACCTGCAACAAAATGATAATTCAACCACAATATTACAAATGTGCAATGAGTGGGAGGTGGGGGAAGCGATCGCGCGTACTGAATATTCCGACAAAATTAAATTCTAAAAGATATAATCACTAATTGCGGCGAAGAAATTTGCTTATGCAAATATTTGTTCAGCAGCGTTGCTGAAAATTGTAATAGATGAAATCAATAATGTGGAGCGAGTTGGAAGAATGGCCTCGTGGAGAAGCTATACGAAAATCCGGATTTGGCAAGGAAATTTCCTCCCTATATTTTCAAATTCTAAAATTAATACGTTTTGGGCCTATCCACGTGGAAATATCTGGTATTGTTTAACATATGTAAATACTGTTAACAGTGGTAATTGATCAGTATATTGAAGCAGTGAAGTTTATAGTAAAGCCTAATATGTTGATGGATGGTAAAGTGCAAATTATTGACTGATGTCGAAGTCACACGTCAATAAACTTTTGTCAATTGTAATTTGCTTGAAATTGGTGCTGGAAAGTTTGAATTTAATATTCTAAAATACGTAATATATAGTGAATAAGCCCTTGTGGAAAAAATAAGGCAATAAAATAACAATCATTGTTATATTCAAACATAATGTAATGTTTATGGCAATATTATGATATTATGTACCTTGAACGTCAAAAAACATACATGTACAATGTACATGTATTGTTTATTTAGGTAAACGTGGCAAAATTTATACGTTGGAATCATGCCATATAACAGAAATGTTCCATGCATGAAGATACGATTTTGGGCATGGACATAAACTCAGAGATAGGATCACTTTTGAAAATAGTCATCATGTATATTAACTCGCATATACATGTACATTTCTGACTATTTATATATGGACAAAAAATTCTTGTACATGTATATATGGTAATAAGTGCTCAACACATGAAGGCCTATACCAATCTGTAATATTTTACATGTGCAGCATATCTATTTAATATTTGTACACCGTGGTGCCTAATAAACTGATCAAATAACCAAATTCTGATAGCACCATTTTTTCCACAAACAATGTTGGGAAATGTAATGTTGTTCGGCAAACCTTGTATACTCTACTGTTCGCAGTGATTGCTTAGTTTTAAGGGGTATTTTATTTCATACATACAAACAGTACTATACATTATTATTATTCAATTCTTTAAATCAAATTAACGTCATAGCATTTTAAGCTTTTTAAATGGCAATAGGCTCCTTCACGCAAGAGCTTTTGACCTCCAGCCGGCAACGCTTTTCTCGCGTAATTAGATGTGCGCATGCGCTGTTCATGCGCACATCTAATTACGGATCAAAAAGGGCTGCCGGCTTCTGCTAATCAGTGCTCACGTAAATATAAATGACCAAGTTGTGCAGCATACTCGATAATTTCTTTAAAATGTGCTAATTACAATTAAACAAGCACTGTTATACATGTATACACTACAATGCATGCTCCTGATAATAATTTAAAAAACGTATCAATATTAAGCTACATGTATGTCTACGTCATTTCTGCCATCCAATGATGTATTTTTTCATAAAATAAAAATGTGGTCAATATTTCTTGAAAAATATTTCATTAATGAAACGAGCGTCCTAATTCGCTTCAAGAAACAAGCCATCAATACATACAGAAAACAGGAGTTGAATTATTAAACTCACGTCTAGACACACCACCGAATAGCGTGCTAAAATCAAATTATTTTGGCGTGCAATAGACGTTACATAGGTCACATTTTTTAGTTTATTTGACGAAAGCCAACTTGCTATGTCACCGTAAGTTGACCAACATTAAGAAGTTAATGGCCTTCCATAAATCCATCGGTCCTTCTTTAAAGCAGTCAAAAAGTGGTACTTTCCACGGTTTCTTTAAGAAAAGAGGACACATTAAGGCTATCGCGTAAGTTGAAGTACAGGTTTTATAGGATCCTTACCCAAACTGAAAAGCAAGTCCGAATTTAGGCGAAATTTTTATTAGGACCTTTGGGGAAACATTATACCCTCGATGAACATGCTTCCCAAATGTCCACTTTAACACCCATAAAATCGTATTATGACAACAACAACGAAATGCCAAGCTCCTGTTGCGGGAACACAACGATCACATTCCTAATTTTTATAGAATAACTACAAATAATTATACAGATACATGTATATTTTAATAGATATACATGTAAGATAATGTATATAATTATATAGAAAAATCTAATTTATCTTTTTTAAGCACAAAATGACACTGAACAAAAATTGTGACACCGTGGATAATTTTAAGATATGGTTGTGATCTAATTAAGAAATTAAATAATTAATGTCTTTGGATAACTAAAACGTGTTGAAGTCCTTAAATCACGAGATGATAACGTGAAATTCAGTAAAATTGGTCTTATAATACATGTCAGTATACCAATCTTTTTGTATAATTTCGGAGGTAATTCAAACAATTTACTCAAAACATAGAGGTAGCCTATGTTGAATAAAAATCGTGTTTAATAACACAAGGGTATAAAATTCTACATTACATGTATACATGTATTTCTACTTGTAGGTGTATGAAACCATATTAAAATGTATTTGTTTAATGATGCTTGCAAGTTTCAAACAATGTACATTGGCTCACATTTGTGAACAATATCATATATTTGTTGGCAGCATATAAATTATGTCCAATTTCTAAAGCCCATATATGGCATTTCCGATATATGTGTGTGCTATACCGTTTGCATTTCTAATATACATCGATTCTTTATACATGCATATAGTATTATATTTGGTTCTTAACTTCTGACTTCTATCAGAACCATGGACTTATGATAGAATCTCATAATTCTATCTGAACCTATGATTCCTGACAGAACCTCTGACTACTGATAGAATCTCTGAATTCTTATTGAACCTTTGAAATCTGACAGAGACTATGACCTCTGACAGAACCTCTGACCTCTGTCCTCTGACAGAACCTCTGACCACTGATAGAATCTCTGAATTTTTATTGAATCTTTGACTTCTGACAGAACTTCTGACTACTGATAGAATCTCTGAATTCTTACTGAACCTTTGATTTCTAACAGAACCACTGACTACTGATAGAATCTCTGAATTCTTACTGAACCTTTGATTTCTGACAGAACCTCTGACTACTGATAGAATCTCTGAATTCTTATTGAACCTTTGAATTCTGACAGAGATTCTGACCTCTGACAGAACCTCTGACTACTGATAGAATCTCTGAATTCTTACTGAACCTTTGATTTCTGACAGAACCTCTGACTACTGATAGAATCTCTGAATTCTTATTGAACCTTTGAATTCTGACAGAGACTCTGACCTATGACAGAACCTCTTACTTTTGACAAAACATCTGACGTCTGACAGAACCTCTGACTACTGATAGAATCTATGAATTTTTATTGAACCTTTGACAAAACGTCTGACTACTGATAGAATCTATGAATTTTTATTGAACCTTTGAATTCTGACAGAAAATCTTATTTCAAAATGATAAAATGTCGATATTATCATTGTGTCATATTTTTTTGGCCATTTTTAATTTGCAGTGACCCATATCGAAAAAGTTTGGAGTATCCAATTGCAACTCACGTTTTTCCATGTAGGTCCTATTTCAATTTGAAAAGCAGCTTAGTAGGCCTATAGAGAAAAGCACAAGCTCCAATTTCCCATCAGCAACACGCTCGCTTCATATGCAGATTTAGATCGCGTTATGATATCAGCACAGTTTGCCTTACAAGAAAACATAACTAATCAGCTCGAGATTATTTGCGCTAAGCAAACGGGGCGTGATTCACTCAAAATTTACAGCAGCATCTTAATTATTTTTCCCGAGCTAATTAACTGCAATTTGGAATTTTTCATCAGCTTGTCATCCGGGTCCATTCTCAGAGAAAATTGCCTGCCCCGTGTGGCAGTCATAAAGATGAATTGTTGAAGAATTATAAACAGCAGAAAAAAAAGGGGGCACTGCTTCCTAATTAAATGAACAATTGCATTCTCGGCACGACGCGCGCATTGTTAAATCAAAATCATGTGAGAGAAAAGATACCCAGTTCCTTGGAACAACTTTCTAATAAATCTTTCGATTTTTCCAGCCTTAATTGCAAAGGCTTTGCCAGACTCTTGACGTGCTTAGAAATGCAAGAATACTTCGAAGAAGGTTGGGGCATTAGGCACTGTGGAAAAGACGGAGGCCGAGGCTTAATTAAAGTGGAAGGAAATTAAACAGCGAAACGGAAATGCTCTTTCTTGCTTTTACCAAAAGTCCATGTGGAATTGTGAGAAAGAGAGAAAACAGACGAAAACTTGGGGATTAAAAGCAATCTAGTCATTTTAAAATCCATCGTGTCTATAGTGGGTGTGCTGAAGCCAATATCTGGAATTATTGAACCCAAAGCATTCTTTGTTTAAGAGGGTTGGATACCAGAATAAGCCTTTTTTTCAAAATTATTTTTTTTATTTAATTTTGGAAACTGATAGGAACAAATGAAATGTAATAGAAACTAGCATAAATATTCTATTATTTGTTTAAATTTTTTGTTTAAATATATGTATATTAGATTTCATGGAAATATGTCCGTAAAGTTTACCAGACCCTCTACAATTATAAACTTTCGGACATTTCCATAAAGCATAATATACATATATTTAAACAAAAAATTTAAACAAATATTAGATTATTTACAGGGTGGGCCAATAAAAGTGAGAACATCTCGTAGCATATGAGTTATTTTAAAATAAAATTTAATTAATTATAAATCTCCTTACATTTTTTTTTGCAAAATATTTAGCTAATCAGAAATCATGTTCAATGTGTCCTCCTTGCTTCTCAACGACTTTTTCTAAGCGTCGACGCCACTCGTTTATGCTTCTGTCAATGACAGACATTGGTCGACCACTTCCTGGTTTACATTCCGTTGACTCGTCGGTGTCATTTTATTGATAACACGACTGACACTTGCTATGCTCCAGGCTTTGTTTGGAAACTCGTTGGACTTTTCCTAGCACCCCACTGTTTTTCAATTCGCAAAGGTTTAATCAGAATAGGTCTTCTGCAGAGATTTTTCTCATTCTGGGCAACAAATTTTAAAAAAGCAGACGACGTTAACAATGGGCTGATTAAAAATTAAAAATGGCTTCCGGAAATAGTCGAAATAATGACGTCATGTAGCTACATATGTAAGTAAGTAAATAAGTAAACTATTTAATCTAGTATGTATATAGTTAAACTACTATTATGTGATTAAATCACATTTTACGAGATGTTCTCACCTTTATTGGCCTACCCTGTATGCTAGGTCCTACTACATTTTATTTGTTCCTATCAGTATCCAAAATTAAATAAAAAAATAAATTCGAAAAAAAGGCTTATTCTGGTATGCAACCTCTATTTAGAAGAAAATCCTTTATATATCCCTCTGATAAATGCATATTACAAGCGAATAAAATTAGATGTAATCCTGATGTTCTAGCATGTACATTATAGGGTAATGCCATATACAGTATTTGGAGACAGATATATACGAGCGTATAGTTATCCAAATGATCATATATGCAACATATGGTACAACTACGTATATACAATCGAGTATACAACATTTATGTACATGTATAAAGTTAATTTTTTTTCTGCTATGTTCTTACAATTTCCCTTACTTTTCCAAAACAATTTTAAACCAACTGGAATTATTAAATACAAAGCATTGTTTGTTTAAGAAAAAAATCCTTTATATGTCCCTCTAATAAACACATATTACCAGCGAATAAAATTAGATGTAATTAGATGTATAGGGTAATACCATATAATATGGTGACAGAGATACAGTTATCGAAATGATCACATATGCAACATATGGTACAATTACCATAGACAATCAAGTTTACAGCATTTCTGTATAAAGTTTATTAAATTTCTGCTATGTAACCATGGTTACAAAAGGAATGACTATTTACAAATTCCCTTACTTTTCCAAAACAATTTTATAATAATTTCCAAGTGAAAAATCTCATATAGGTCTCAGAGGTCTCAGAGTGAGGCTATGTGAGATATACCCAATGGGACCTAATGAGTCTCAAAAATCAAAGGAATATTTTATTCTTTAAAACTTTATGGCAAGAGTCCCTTAATAAGAATGTTTTATGAGTCTATTATGAAGCCCCTCTCTAATAAGATAATAAGATCTAGCCTTCTTCATACAGTCACCGTAATAGATTTCCCATTAATTAAGCCTTAATTACTAGCTAGACATTCACAAAAATCAGAAAAATTTTCTAACGCTCATTACATCTTTTCTTTAAGTAGGAAAATGCACCTTGGACCTTTACTGTCATCCCAAGCGCAACCTGGCGACCACAAATCAGATTTTCGACATCCTAACAACGAACAGATGCCAAAAGCCAATAAAAGAAAATCTTTGAATCTTGCAAATTAGCCTAAAGGCTTCATAAAGACTTAGTTTGGAGGCTTGCAAACTTGGCATTTAATTCAAGATAAATAAAACCTTTCATTAGATAACAAAAGCTCGACATACAATTATTGCAATTTGGCATTTATATACCATGTCTTTACTGCAAATAAATATAAGTAAAAATAAAGATTGTATTGTTTTATTTCTTATCTTGAGGCATCGTTCTAGAATTTGCTTAATTAATGTTATTTCAATTATCATTACACTCATGCATGGCTGCTTTGTAAATTAACGGATTAGTTTTGGAGTTAGCAGTCGCTAATGATTACCACGATATTGAATCAGATTTCTCTTCTTTTATAATGATAATTGGGACACTGTTATCAGTATGATATTATACTGGTGTCAGTCAAACAGTTCAGATTTATCAGATTAGTATAATGATGAAACTATAATTTACACTGATATTGATATGGGGTATACCAGCATCAGTTAAACATCGCCTACTGATGTCACTTTAATTGGTGTACTGATACTAGTATTACTAACTAATATCAGTACGACTATACTGATGTAAGCCTAGCTCATACTGATATTGGAATGAGTTATACTGGCATCAGTCAAACATTGCCTACTGATGTCACCATGCTGTACTGATACCAGTATAGCTCAGACATAAGTTTGTATATACATGTACTAATATCACAATACAATTAACTGATATCAGTATATTTTTTTCGACCAAGATCTACATGTTTCAGGTATTTAAATAATGATTCAACAAAGGTAAGTTGGCATATTATATTGTGTAATAAAAGTCAGAGAACGACACATTATCTCGTAAACTTTGCATCCAAACAAACAAATATTTAAAAGGTGTTAGCTACACAGAAAACAAGGATACAACTTTCCACTATAATTCTGCAGAATTTCTTGCAGAGATACATATGCAGAAATTTATATGATGAAAGGTGTCTCATGCTGCATTTTCCATTCTTGCAGTTAGCTTTCAATATACACTGTACATGTACATTGTACAAATACCATTATACTGTACATGTATAAGGTACACACTAAAAACCTTAGGTTAAAATTCAACTCAATATTGAGTGCTATATGGACAATACAATATTAGGTTAACATTGGGTTGAATTTAAGTGTAACAACCAAATGTTAATCCAATGTTGATATGTCAATATATAGCACTCAATATTAGGTTCAATTTTAGCTGAACGTTTTTAGCGTGTAGCTAGGAATATATTCCATCCTCCAACATCTCTTAATCAACTTAATGTTCAGTATTATCGGTTCCGACTTGAGATTCGTCTTAAGAAATATAGTATATCTATTTAAGGGGGAAAAATGCTAAAGATGTATATATTTGACTTTATTACCATTTCTATTTCGATTATATTGGGTTCTAGAAATTCTATTCGAGTGACCTGTATAAGAAAAATAGTCTCAATCTCCAGTTACACCTCATAAGGGTGCCATGACCCATGCAAGCGTCTTGCTATTTGTTCAAAGTAAATTTAAAACCAGCAGTAAGATATTTTACTGCCAAACATGCAAGATTCCACAACATCCCAACCAGAACTCAAAGACACCATAAAAGCTGTTGCCTCCTGCAACTGGGCCATATGTCAAAGCAATTCATATAAATGACCACATCTGGTCAAAATATGCCATGCATTTAGAATGCTGCTTAAATTTGGTTAGATCCTCCACCATCAAGTCGAGCTCATGCATAAAGCAGAAACCACATTAAACGAGTTTCAACATCTGCCGCTTTCAATCCAGATTCACAAATATAAATAGTGGACGCCAATATGTCAGAGGGAAAAGTTGATTGGTATGCCACCCCAGGGAACTGGCCGGTAAGGTTTTACCCTTCTTGTCAAGCTGACTGATCCGATTCGGGATGGCCATACGCAAAAATCACATTATTTTGATAAGTGCTTATTTCTTGCAATGGGTGACGATTACATTCCTGATCCAGATCCGCACACTTCCATCAAAGCCAGAAAAACAGCCGATGAATTTTCGGTTAGCTAAACAGGGGATTTGGGAAGGAAGGATATCTTCAAAATGCAAGAATATGAATTCTTGCCACGCACGTAATGAGGATGCATATACGTCCTCAACCGAAGAACAAATCATTTGCATGAAAAATGGTTGGTAACAAGCACAACAAATTGATGAACGTATGTTCGCGTTGAATAACAACTTTTTTTTGGCACACCATGGAGGTGGCGACCTCTGCTACATTTTAAAGGGATGATATGCAGGCAAGTTCCAAACTTTTTAAGTGGGCAAAAGTGTGTCATTCTTGTCATACAGTAGAACCCGTCTAAAAATGCCAGTCCCGACTTGGGACCCTCGTATAAAATAATATATATACCTCCATAAAGTGATATTAAATAATTTAAATAATTGTTGTTGGTCCTAATGATTGTTAAGGGAATATCAACAGTAGAACTGCCAAATAAATCAAACATGGAATCAGAAAATGTCATGGCTGGCCTGTGCAGAGCAATCTGTAACTAATTCCCAAATAATACCCATTAACTACTGACTCCTCTACACATGTACACATATTTAAGGATTGAAAAAAATAGGAAATTTCCTATTTTGTAGCATGTTTATAGATGAGCTTGTCTGAAGTAATTTACTGTCTAAAATAATATTTTTCTCTGGTCCCAAGAGTATTATTTTAGACAGGTTCTACTGTAGAAGGATAAAGTCAAGAAGGTAATTTTAACTTTTTTAGTGCTTCAACCGTCTTAAGCTTTATGTTTATAGCTAGCCCATGATGTCTAGCCAATAAGTCGACTGTAATGGTGCGAATAAGGGGTTTATTGGTCCATGGAGTCCAAACTCAAGTGAATGCAAATTTCCATTAAAACTGGTGTGCATTTATGTAAAAACATGATTACAAAAATTTATTTATTAATACATACTCACTGTACCACCTAAAACAGCCGCCTATAATAGCATCCCTCTATAACAGCCAACAACTGGCCGAACAAATGGGGCTGTTATAGAGGACTGTAGTTGGCTGACAGCTTTAATTTTCCAGCCTCCAAATTTAAGGTATGTAGCTAAAGTCTGCATTTCCATGTGACAGAAGAAAATATTAAAAATTGATAAGTTAAAAGTTGTGGCGCTCCATTCTGAACTTGATAGAAGAATCGTAAACCGAACTTCAGAGCCACGCCAGTCTTGGTTTGATAAGTGCCACCTATAGATCATGCTTGACACTTCACCGTTGCTTACCTCAAAAGCGGAAGTTGATGTTGGAGGACGTGGGTGGACTTTTAATCGGGTTCAAGTGTCATCTGGGGTCCCATCAAGCGACAATTTTCTTGGAAGCCACTTTTTAGCACAAAATCTTTGATTTAGAGGTATGAACAAAAAATAGGATAAAAAAGCGCTCCCTGGCAACCGGAGAGGAAAACGAATGATAATAAAACCAAACGGCAATGATCTCTGCTCGCTTTTCAACCAACTGAGTTTGGGAATGACAAAAAACGAGGGAATTGGAAAATGTTCAGCACTCAAATGGCAAACAAGTAGTAACATCCGCACCCAAGTGTAGTTCGAGATTTGCATTAACTGGATGTTCCCGTCACATCAACGATATCGGCATACGGATGAGCTGAAGGATACTTCCTGTGCCGTGAATGCCAAATGGTTCCGGATAAACACTTTGCAAAATTTGTGGACCATAGGAACGATGTGACGAATGACAAAGCCCGAACACTGGGTTTGGTATATTTGGAAAACCAAGAAAAGAAACTTCCTTGGCCGAGTATATTCTTACAAAGCTCCCTGCAGTTATCCTAATCACCACATCGACGATGTAAAAATCTATAGTCTTAATTTGATGTTGTTAGAAATAGGGAAGGTACATAAATTAACCACTTTTTTCGATTTTTGATTCCCCACCTTGTAACCAAAAGTAACCAAGAGCCCAAATTCCCCCCTTAAATATTACGTAATGACCCCCTTTTATTGTAACTTGTAAAAAATGAGACAAAGATAAATGCAGGAAAATCATTTATTCATCATCTTGCCACATGGGACATTGCTATTTATGAGACAATGCTACCAGTGAATGCAAATCTAAAAATCCTTACTAAACCTAAAAATTCCCTACTAGACCTAAAAATCATTACTATTTTTAAATTTTTATTTAAGCTGGAAACGGTAACCATACATCATAACGCAACCACCAACAACCCCATGTATGCATGTGTAACCAAACCTTATACCCCCCTCCCCCTAGTTGGTTACATAATTCATGTACGCTCTCATACAATTAAAGGTTAAACAATAATTTACGTAACTCGTGTCAATTGTAAATCTGTGCTGTGAGTACTACCACGCTGCTATGAGTGATTGTCTACCTATAACTGCTATGAGTGATTGCCTACCTATTACTGCTATGAGTGATTGCCTACCTATAGCTGATATGAGTGATTGCCTACCTATAGCTGCTATGAGTGATTGCCTACATATATCTGCTATGAGTGATTGCCTACCTATAACTGCTATGAGTGATTACCTACCTATACCTGCTATGAGTGATTGCCTACCTATAGTTGATAGTTGATATGAGTGATTGCCTACCTTTTGCTGCTATGAGTGATTGCCTACCTATAGATGCTATGAGTGATTGCCTACCTATAGCTGCTATGAGTGATTGCCTACCTATAACTGCTATGAGTGATTGCCTCCCTGTAGTTGATATGAGTGATTGCCTACCTATACCTGCTATGAGGGATTGCCTACCTACAGCTGCTATTAGTGATCCCTAACAATAGGCGCAGCTATAAGATCAATTAGGGGTGCCTAACATAACATAGGTACCCCATATCTACTTATCTTAAAGTGTTGCTTCAAGCAATGGCCTGCCTACAGATGTTATGAGTGATTGCCTATCTACAGGCGCTACTTTGTGTAATTGTATACCGGTACCCATAGTTACTGCTCTAAATGATTGGCGATCCCATATATGTAATTGCCTACACACTGTGGCGAGCTATTGACCATCTACAAGCATAATGTTCTGAGCACTTTTTTAAGTTGATTAACTTTACACAACATGACAATTGTATAAGAGCAGCCTGTTGTATAGATGTTGAGATAGCACAAATCAACTTGTCAATATGTGTGGCCGTTTAAGTGGAATAGATAACAGAGCAGATGTCCATTACGTGCTTACTTCGCAGATTATGGGTAGTCTTTTTATAGAAATCGATTTACACTTAATATACTGTTTAACCATTGCTGCAGTAAAGGGATATGCTTCATCGCATATATACAAGGTTAAATTTATACCAACTGAAGGATGCGTTTACCATTAAAAAAAAAATATCTGCATGTATGAATAAAATATTAAGGGTCGGTTGCACCATCAAAGGTTAAAAATAACCAAAGGTTAACCTGCTTTATAACACTAGGTTAACCCACCTGTTCAGAATTTGTGGACTTCCCTTCTTGTTCCAAATATGCATGTGCAATTTATCATATTTGGAACAGGTTGCTCTAGAATTTGTTCTGTTCTAGAATTTTGTTCCGGATTTGAATTTGACAAGATAATTTCATTCATAAGCATCATAAAGAAAATAAGAGTTTAAAGATTCAATTTTGTCTCTGAATTTATTCTGAGTAGACTTTAAGACGGGTAGTCTTTTGGTTTCTCAACACCACCCTTGCATTGCACAAGCGTGGGTTAGGGGAAAATCTAGCAAAAGGTTAATCCAGCAAGTAGGCAGGGTTAACCTCGGGTTAATATTCTAGAATTTTTTTTGAATTGTTGTGCTATCAAGGGTTAATATTTGCAACACATAAAGCTAGCCTGGAGGTTAACCAAGAGTTATATTTTAACGCGTGGTTAGTAAACATTAGATTTTTACCTCACTTGGTGCAACTAATTGACAATTTATTTGTGTTAGATACGAAGTTAAAAATTGTCAATCACAATTAATTAAAAATATTTTAAATGGCAAATGTGACTTGGCCTATATATATGAAACTAAGAGGAAAAAAGGTCAAAGTCCCTTCAGAGTGTAAATTCCTACTGAGGTTTTTATTTTCAGATATCAACCTCACACCATACGATATAATAAGGGTACTCAGGTTGAGCGTCGTACATCTGCGATTTCGTATCATTTCGTAAAATATAAAACGTTCCCTGGCAAATTGACCTGAAAATGACCCTGAAAGGTCACGGTAACATATATACATTAAGGGTACTCAGGTTGAGCGTGGTACATCTGCAATTTCGATCCATTTTGTAAAAGGCAACCGGTTGCTCAGAAATGCATTAAATCACGTGGCCCGAAACAGCCACCTGATTGGCTGAATTCCTCATGCGTACCTCCATATGAGCAATGGGTCAATCAGGTGGCTGTTTTAGC
>JAQGCC010001705.1:0-21886 GCA_034698905.1 Xestoiulus laeticollis | reverse complement strand
TTAATTTTGGAAACTGTTAGGAACAAATGAAATGTACGAGGACCTAGCATAAATATTCTATTATTTGTTTAATTTTTGTGTTTATGTACATGTATATTGCATTTCATGGAAATATGCCTGTAAAGTTTATAATTGTAGAGGGTCTGGTAAACTTTACAGACATATTTCAATGAAATAGAATATACATATACATAAACAAAAAAATTAGACAAATAATAGAATATTATGCTAGATCCTCGTACATTCCATTTGTTCCTAATAGTTTCTATAATTAAATAAAAAAATAATTTAGAAAAAAAAAGCTTATGCTGGTCTGCAACAAGGAAAATCATCATTTTCTTCAACAACTGAAATTATACTTACATAATCAGCCAAAGCCTTGATCCCGCTTGGAAAACGTAACGGGTCAGCCTGAAGCTTTCCATCTGCATCTCTTGCATGAGCCATCCAGCAATCATCTATGTTTACATATTCATAGCCAGCTGCCAAGTAACCTTCGGAAACCATGCTGTCAGCAATGCTCATGTATAGATTTTCACTAAGCAAATGTTAAGATGCAATTTGAGTATAATTATCATGTTATATGCAAAGAAAATGTTCAATTTATCTACCTAATGCATTCAGTTGGATCTTCTTCACAGTCCAAATTGCAACGGAAACGTTCCCAAGAACAGAATCCCATCGGCGGTGTTAGTGCTAATCCATTGTCAAGTGCTTTGCTCAAATTCACCAGCAACAAAAGTGCTGCGATTGCGTCGAGAATTCGGAGCCTCATTTTGGTGATTTCTAATGAAAAGGTATTTTTGATTGTCGACATTTTAAATAAATTAGATAAGCTCTGTGAGCATTGCTGCTTAATTTGTCTTTTTTTATAAATGGAAAAGAACTTACCTTACTGTCTGCTTAACTTAGCTTTGAAATCTATTTCGCTTATCGTTTCTTTTCTAAGTATTTATTTGAAAATTCTGGCAGTGAATTGCACTATTTACGTTTAGATAATATCTGAACTTATAGTTGTAGATATTACGTGTAATTTGATATCAGATAAAATGTAATCAGATCAGACTTTACGGACTTTGTAGTTGATTTGTTGTCGACTTTCTCTTTAGAAGATTGTACACAGATTATGTATATTCACTTCCAAAAGATATCTTATGATTATTTGTTTAAATAAAAAAATAAACGACAGTTGCTACAATCATTTTTTATTAAAAATACTATGAAATATTACTAGATTCCTTGTAAATAGTGCACTTTAACAGAAATATTTAATCAGTTGTTAGTTTTTAAAATTATTTAGAAAAGTTCATAAAAAAATTAAAATAACAAGTATGGATTGAATAATTTAAACAGAACTAACTTGTAGAAAGAAATCGATTGCCATATCCTAATTAGATTCTATATAAGCTTTTTATTTCTTTTCGTATTCTTATCCATTTAGTTTGTATCGTATTTAAATTCCATAATTGAGAGCTGCTTTAATTTGTTTTCTCAAATCTAGGAACGAATTGTCGCCTTGACGAAAATAACGCCTGATGGATTCACCAGAACTTAAATTTCGTTCTCCGGCAGGAGCAATCCATAGTCGTCGCCGTTATAAAGTTCAACAATAGATTAACCAGAAGCATAGGTCAAACCGATATCCTGAAACAAGAAAAGTCAAATTATTCTTCATTTTCTGAAACAGGTACCTATATATGATTTTATTTTTCAAATGACCTGCAAAGCTGTTGTGACATGTTGCATTTCGGTGTAGCGATTCGTGAAGGCTACCGCATACGAGTAATCATGCACATCATGACTCTCTGGTGTTATTGGGCGAGTCCAGATTTCAATATCATTTTGCTGAAGTAAAAGTTATGCAAGTTAAAAACTTTGATTTTATTTAGAAAAGCCTAAGTTTAATTTTTGATTTAATGTTTGACTGTTGAAACATATAGGACACGTTATAGCATACTTTGTACACACGACGCCCTTCAATCCCCAATAGGTCTTGGTCAACAGCAATGATGTCTTTATTCAAAATAATTTCTCTGAATTCTTGCTTGACATTCCGTAAATCGGCAGAAAGTAATAGCGGTGCTGCCATTATTGACCAGATTGCCATTTGAACCTGACTTTGATCGAGTGAGAGCCCATAGTCGCCAACAATTATCTGTCCAGCAAAAAAATCACTTATGAATGTTGATCATTGCTCATGCAAATTTGCTTCAAATGATACATTAGCTTCTCTCACCATGTCTGGATCATTCCAGTGACCAGGACCAGCATGTGGTATTATCTCATCTTGGTTGTCCCCGCACTAATCAATCATTGTTGTTAGACTGTCCCAGGAATCTACAATGTCATCCCAGTTTCGCCATAAGTTGCTGCATTGTTCAATGGCCGTGTAATCAGGCTGCAAAATATAAATGACTAAGTTTCTATTGTGCATAGTAATATAAAAAAATGATATATTAAATTCAAAAACACTAAAATGACATCCTTACATCTTGCCCATTAAGGTTCCTGGCCACAGGCCATTCGATGGAGTACACAATTGGGCGACCAGTGGCATTTAAATATTTTTCCATTTCAGGATAACCTGCAATAATAACACGAGGTATATAGCCAGTGGTTGATATACATGCATATGTACAAAGTCCATGCATGGACATAATTAGAAATTACCTTCATCCATATCCTGAATGTCAACGTTGCATCCATCAAACTTGAGATAATCCACTTGCCAATCGGCAAAAGTTTGCGCATCTATTTCTAGGTGATTTAGACTTCCGGGATACCCAGCACACGTGTATTCTCCATAGTCCTCATAAATACCTAGTTTGAGACCTTTGCTGTGAACCTGTTGAAAAATACATTACATATAGGTTCCAAAATTCAAGGAATTGTATGTAATATATTACATGAAAAGCATATCATATGGGAAAAACTCACATAATCAGCCAAGGCTCGGATTCCGCTTGGAAAACGATAGGGAACAGCCTGAAGTCTACCATCTGCATCTCTTTCATGAGCCATCCAGCAATCATCTATATTTACATATTCATAGCCAGCTGCCAAGTAACCTTCGGAAACCATGCTGTCAGCAATGCTCATGTATAGGTTATCACTAAGCAAATGTTAAGATGCGATTTTAGTTTAATTATCATGTTATTGCAAGAAAAATGTTCAATTTATCTACCTAAATGCATTCAGTTGGATCTTCTTCACAGTCCAAATTGCAACGGAAACGTTCCCAAGAACAGAATCCCATCGGCGGGGTTAGTGCTAATCCATTGTCAAGTGCTTTGCTCAAATTCACCAGCAACAAAAGCGATGCGATTGCATCGAGAATCAGGAACCTCATTTTGGTATACATGTATTTCTATTTCAAAAGCCATTCTTGATTTTGACACATCCAAATATATACTCAAGATGCTCTGTTTTGCAATTAAATTGCAGCTATGAGGAAAAGAACCTACCTTCTTGACTTACTATCCTAGTTTACTATGATTTCTATTTGGTTTATTTGTTATTTCATTGTATTTTTAAATTGAAAAGCTTTTTACAATGAATTGCAATATTTACTTTTTAGATAATTTCAAAACTTATTGTTGTAGAGTATACCTAAAATTCGATGTTTATCAGATAGCATTTAATCAGAGCAGACTATAATTAGATTTGTTGTCGTCTTTCTCTTAAGAACTTTGTACACGTAGTATTGAATATTTAATACAAATACATAACAACTATAATTGGTAGAAATCATTTTTATTAAAAATTATAGGTACACATACTAACTTTGATCGCCTACATGTACTTACAAGTAGTAGTTTTAAAAATGATTTAGAGGGAAAAATGAAAAACTCATTTCATAAAATAGGAATCTAACCGAGACATAGCATAATCCATAGATCTTGCAGTTTTATAATTAGACAGTTATTTAATATACATTGTTTCTTTGCACTTTGTATCAGTTGAAAATCTGAAATATGACAACTTGTAAAAGTCTAGAGTAAAACGCTTTCTAAATATTCTAAAGAGCAATTGTCGCCTTCAAGAATTTAACTCCCGTAGGATTCACCCTTAAAGAGAGCTCACTGTCTGGTAAAAGCAGTCCATAGACCTCACCGTTGTATAAGTCAACAACATTGTAGCCAGAAACATATGTCAAGCCAATAGCCTGAATCAAAGAATATATTCTTGAATCCATGCTTTCAGTATCCATATATATAGTTAGTTAATTTTTGAATTTCATGATTACCTGCAATGTTGTTGATACATCTAGTGGCTTTGCTGTGCCGCGGTTCATTACCGCTATTGCATAGGAATAATCATTCACCTCACTCACCGGTGTCAATGGACGGATCCAGGCTTCAATTCCTCGAATCTGAAACACCATGCATGCAATACAATGTTTGTGAGATGCTTCACAGAGTTGAGCAATGTCCAGAATGTGGCTTACCGAATACAGTCTTTGTCCCTGGATTCCAAGAGGATCTTGATCCACAGCAATTACGTCTTTATTGAGAATGATGTCTTTGAATCCTTCCTTGATATTACGAAGATCAGCTGAAACCAACAATGGGGCTGCAAGAATGGACCAAATGGCCATTTGGACTTGACTTTGATCGAACGAGAGTCCAAAGTCTCCAACTACGATCTAAAAGGTTAATCAAGTAATGTTGTTAAGAATAGATATTCTGGCATATAGCACATGATTATCTGGTTTTGCACTTTTCAGACTTACCATATCAGGATCGTTCCAATGTCCTGGACCTGCATGTGGTATCAGCTCGTTCTGGTTATCCCCGAAGTAGTCAATGATCGAAAGGACACTGTCCCAAGAATCCTGGACATCTTGCCAATTCCGCCACAGATTGCATGCTTTTTCAATGGCCGAATAATCTGGCTGTAAATTAAGACAGGTATGTGATATCAGAATATCAAAATACCTACATGTATATCAGTTAGAATACTTGCATCGAGATCTTCTGCTGTCCAAGCCGCAAGCCAACTGCAGGAATACATTATTGGGCGTCCAGTTTCGTTTAAATATTGGCCCATTTGAGGATACCCTACCAAACAATGTTAATAAATCAACTCATTGAAGTTGCATAAGTTATATATGGCATTATAATTTACCAGTTTCCATGTCATAAACATCAGCGTTGCATCCATCGAGCTTGAGATAGTCCACTTGCCAGTCAGAGAATGTTTGGGCATCGACTTGCAAGTGACCTAAAACTCCAGGGTAGCCAGCACACGTTAAGTTACCATAATCTTCGTAAATACCAAATTTGAGACCTTTTTCATGTACCTATTATTTAAGATGGAATGTTACTTTTAACAGTGATGTAGTAATTTAAAGGTGGTAAGTGATTAACACCGCCTGGGCCACTGTCCAAATGAGTCGGTCCTTTGGGGAAAACATGGAAAAATATATATGGAAGTTATATATAGGCCCTAAGCTTTTTCATAAGTTATTCATCCTTGTTAATTAATAATGCTTAACAAGGGAGGGGAGATAACAAATTTGCACTAAGATATGTCATGGGGTCTACTTGATTTATAGGGTGAGACTGGAAAGATCTGGATAATTTCCTGACAGGCATCTGTTACTGACGTGGTCTGTGGTTACCATTTTTTGCCAAGGTCTTGTAAATTAGTCCATCCACACTTTTTCAACGCATTCCAAAAATACCAAGTGCAGTGGTCAACCCAGTTTGAAATCTGTTTTTTTTTTATATAATATATATCGGCCTGCATTTCACATTTGTCCTGTACCTATTAGCTGCACTCCCCGACCCTGTACAGAGCATGGAAATACACACAAAGTAATAAAAAGTACAGTGGAAATACACAAATATTTGTAAGAAAATATTGAAAAATCATGAGAATGTGAGGGTAGACTGGAAAGTTGCGTACAGCTAGGAAAGCTCCAAACATCCACATATTTGGCAGCACATGGCTAATTTGTGTTAGGTTTGGATAGGCTAACTAGATCTAGTTAGGTGTGCGGAGTTATCCTTGTGCAATCCATTTGGCCATCTGGATCTGGTGACTTAGGTGCCGCTGTGGGCTTAGCACATCCTTGTTAATTGACCATGGAAGCGTTCAGCGCCTCTGAAAGTGAAGTTTTGGCCTACTTTAAAGGGCTTAACACATGCAGGATGCATGCCGCCATCCGATAGCTTATCTCCTGATTAGGGGTCTTTTCTTGAGGTCAATACTTGAATCTGGGACTTTTCCTGATTGTAGTTTGCCGCCTGATCAGGTGAAAATAACTTCCTTTTTTTTCAACGAGGGCAAAACCCTGGTTGATTAATTTTTATAATTCCTTTTCTACCAAGAAACCATGCAGTCATCTAGATAAAACTGAAGTTCTATATGGTCAAAAACTTCGTTTTTTTTTTCATATTTTAAGCGACTTCTGTACTATATGTAACTATATACATATAGCTAACTGTCATATTGCCTGATTTTTAATCTTACATAATCAGCTAAAGCTCTAATTCCACTTGGAAATCTGGTTGGGTCAGGTTGCAGTCTTCCATCTGCATCTCTTTCATGTGCTAACCAGCAGTCATCAACAATGACGTATTCGTATCCAGCTTCCAAGTAACCATCAGATGCCATCTTATCGGCCATACTCATGTACAGGTTTTCACTAAAGAATAATATGATAATATTTCGAGGATTCTCAAATTCTCATTTGTAAGCTGTGGTGCTGTGATATACCTGATGCATTCTTCAGGGTCTGTGCTGCAATCCGTGTTGCAACGGAAACGCTCCCAAGACAGAAACCCCATCGGAGGGGTCAATGCTAACCCATTGTCAAGAGCTTGGCAGAAATAAAAATGCAGCAGAATGAAGATGAGTACCAATGGATATCGGAATGTCATTTCAGAATTTGGTGGTTTTGAATTCCTATAAGAAAGCAAATTTTATTTTGTTGCCGATATTTCTATCTCCAAATCAGCTTGTTTTTAGGATGTTTTACAAGTCACTTTGACAACACTTGCCCTAGAAGATCAAATTTCAGACCTTTGTTCAATTTTTTTGCCGCCCAGCAATAAAGAAAAGTAACAAATCCATTAGTTAAGTTAATGTAGTTGCTATTCTGTGAACAACTAAACAAGCTTCCCACTAAGTTCCCAGCCTCCCATAATGACCTCTTAAAATACTGTCACTATACTGTGATGCTCTCTATCATCAGTGCTATCATGCTCATGCTACCCTTGCCTCTCAATTTATCCACTTCTATTGGACATGTGCACCATCTAGCTATTGGGCCTATAAAAAGTAAGGGCTTTTATTGGTCATTTTTTTGGTCAACTTTTTTAGACCAATGACTGACCAGATTGGTCAGAGTTCGTCATCCTTCCTTTTTTTTTGCACCCTTGTAATGGGGCTATAAAAAGGGATTGACTCAACATGCATTTTCCACTTCTTTTTTTGCAAATTTGCAAGAATTTTGAACTGTAACTTCACGCCAGGAAACATACGAGCGTACAGCAAGAACTCTTAGCAAACCATCAATCTTCTGAGCGTACACTTTACAGTTTGTACATACTGTGGTTTGTTTGGCACTACTTGCAAGATTTTTGAGAGCTTCAGTAATCGCCGAATAGCATGGACCAAGGTAAGCTATATGCTTTTTGTGAGTTTTTCTAGAGTTTATTTGAGACCTTGTTTGAAAGCAAACCAATCAATCTACTTCTTTGCTTAATCCTTATAGATAATTCTGAAATGTCCCCAAATCCGGATGTTGATCTGAACAAGATTCCTATGATGTGTATTGATTGCAAAGTTAATGTGGTAGGAATCATCCCATATCGGCAGCATATGAATGGCAAGCGACACAAGTCTACTGTAGCAACGCAACGCCGGAAGCGATCAAAAACCGACCTGAACTGCAAGATCTGTAATAAAGTAATGCCTGCTCTATATCAATATAAGCAGCACATGGAGAGTCCTATTCACTTGAAGACTGTTTTGGAAGCACTTTTCAAAAATTTAGACATATGATTAGCATTGCCTCGTGTGTTTATATTAAAGAAGTATATTGTATCGTTCATGGCATGAATATTCATACACATTTATATTTGAATTAATCATTTTTGAAGATCTATAGTATGAAGATTTTCTGCTTGCAAATTATGCCTAGAAAATTTTACAGAAATTGTAACAATTGGACCAAAATAAAAATAATATGAATTTACCCTTATTTTTTGCAATGTTCTCCTCTTTTATGCAGATGTTTCTAGGGTGTGTTGATGGCTTATGCCCCTTTCCCTAAAGTAAGCCGAAAATAAACAATAAAAGACATTAACACATAAGCAACTTAAGGGAAGTCATTTTTAACGACTTTACAGGTCGTTATGTCTTGCTGTTGGGTGACCTCATCGGCACTTCTGTGTCAGTGGAGATGGCTTAGCTCCTGCCCCATCTGCTAAATCTCACATTAGAGAGACTCATTCGGTATTATTGGCTTGGTACAGGGTCACTATGCTCTGATGATATAGGGATATAAAAAGACAGTACTAGGTATGTCTTTTCTTAAAGACAATCTATAATAGCATCATTTGTAAAATATTGGAATTGTAATAACTTTCCACTCACCTGTCACTTCATGTGGCCAGCTGACTTGCTCTATCAATCAAGAACTAACGTTGTTGTTATCAATAACAACAAAATATAAGTCCATGATAATTGAGAATCAAAAGTTCGAACATTAGTTTATTGTACGATTTTAATTACTGATAGTATACTGCGCTATGTGGTTAAAAAGTTTATCTAATCCCCAGTTTACAATGCATTACATTGTAAGCTTATTGAAAAACAAATGCAATAAAGCAGTATTTCACAATATTGCATGTACAATTTGTAGTTATTGTGAAATTCAAAATTAAACAGAAATCAAATGTTTTATTCGAACACAACACTCGTACATTACTTTATAAAGAACAGAAATTTTTCACACATTCAATTTATGAAACAATGGTGGCCTTCATGAAGGTGGAACTGTCACACTCTCATAAATTGTGGCTTTCACGAAGATGACCCCTGAAGGGTTTACCAGCACTGAAATGTCATTCTCTGGAAGAAGTCTTCCATAGTCATCGCCAGTGTAAAGATCTACTATATTGTAGCCAGAAGCGTAGGTCAAACCGATATCCTGAATAAAGAAGGAAGAAGTATTTTAATCACGTATACTTTGCATTCTATTTCACCTAATTATTTTAATATCTTGTAATATACCTGCAATGTTGCTGTCACATGCTCTTTTGCAGTGTTGCGATTCAAGAATGCTACAGCATAAGAGTGATCGTCCGAATCGCTTACTGGTGTCACTGGACGGTTCCAAATTTCGATGTTTCCTTGCTGAAATAACAAATCCCGTAAATTCGTGGCTTGTAATTTCAAAGATGATGGCATTTGATTCAATTCGGTTACCTTGTATACTCTTCTGCCTTGTATCCCCAGTGGATCTTGATCAATGGCAATCACGCCCGTGTTCAGAATGATGGCTTTAAAATCCGCATTGATGTTCCGCAAATCGGTCGAAACCAGCAATGGTGCTGCCAGAATGGACCAAATGGCCATCTGGACCAGACTTTCATCATAAGAAAGTCCAAAGTCGCCAATGATAATCTGCAGTGGACAGTAATTGAAAAATATCTTAGAGCATATTTGGATTGCTTCGGTGAATAATGTTGTCTGTTGTCCGTACCATGTCGGGATCGTTCCAATGGCCAGGTCCCGCATGTGGAATCAGCTCGTCTTGATTATCACCAAAGTAATCAATGATCGACAATACACTATCCCAAGAGTCGTCGATGTCGTTCCAGTTCCTCCAAAGATTGCAACTTTTTTCAATTGCAGAGTAATCGGGCTGTGTGCAAATGAAAAACATGCATTTCTCACCAAAATGTTACATTATATACACATGCATTCTTTCTGTATACTCACATCAAGATCATTTCCAGTCCAATAGGCTGGCCAGCTGCAGGAATACACCATTGGACGTCCAGTTGCGTTCAAGTATTCCCCCATTTCGGGATATCCTGTCACGTAACATATTCGCTTGAACATTAATTGTTTATTGGAAATAATTGAATGATTCTTGCAAAGCCTACCAGTTTCCATGTCGTAGATATCGGCATAACATCCATCCAGCTTTAGGTAATCAACTTCCCAATCAGCGAATGTTTGGGCATCAAGCTCCAAATGACCCCAGACACCCGGATATCCACCACAGGTGAAATTACCATAGTCTTCATAGATGCCGAATTTCAGACCCTTAGTGTGAATCTGTTGAATATCAAGTAATATGGTTTAAGCCATGCATGTAAACTAGACCAGGTATAATCTCTGTTGCATAAACTTACATAGTCAGCCAAGGCATTAATTCCACTTGGAAATCTTGTTGGATCAGGCTGTAGTTTTCCATCAGCATCTCTTTCGTGAGCCAACCAGCAATCGTCGATGTTGACGTATTGGTAACCAGCTGCCAAGTAGCCTCCGGAAACCATCATGTCAGCAATGCTCATGTAGAGGTCTTCACTAAAATTTTTGACAAACTGGTTGTAACATCTTTGAAATTAATATTTTTTTTCCCAAGAGATGCCTACCTGATGCATTCCGTTGGATCTTCGCTGCAGTCAGTGTCACAACGGAAACGTTCCCATGACAGGAAGCCCATTGGTGGAGTCAGTGCCAAACCGTTGTCAAGGGCTTTGCACAAGTTAACCATCAGCAATAGGGTTGCGATTGCCGAGTGAATTCTGAACGCCATTCTTGCGATATGGTGACAGGTTCTGAGAAAAGGAAATTCAAGAAAAGTAATACTCCACGGTGAGTAAGAGCTTTTTTCTTGTTGTTCTTCCAGAAGTTTACTCGGCTTACCTTTTCTAATTGCAGTCTATCTGTTTTTGGAATTAAATTTAATAGGTCTTGTGCCTGGATACAGCTTGTCACAACTCTTCAAATATATATATATATATATATTCAATATCGGTGCCCTCATTGGCTTCTTGATATCGGGATTCCAAAGGTTAATATCACTGTTATATATTGATATTATACATGTACCTAGATAGGTGTTTGTGTAAGATAACTGCACTCTAAAATGCGCACATCTAAGATTACGGTTCTAAGATTACGGAACATAGTGATCGATTTTTAAATTCAATTAAATAGAATCTATTTTTTTATTCACGGAATTTAAAGTGGTACATCGTGATTGTTTAGATAACTGCCACGTGTAAAGTATGATACAAACTGTAGTATTGCTCATGAACATTATACAAAGGGAGATTATATACACATATTGCTGGGAAGTTTTGGAAATGTGTCAAATAGCTACATGTAGATATAAATATGTATAGAAAAAGATTGCTGATCGGCCAAAACTTACAATGTCATGATGATGTACACATTTACAGTATATGTACTAAGTATATTTTGCTGGCTCTATGGTTTTCTATGGAATTTTTGACTAGGGCAGGGCTGACCACTCAGGGACCGAGGCTTATTATGCTTCCAACTCAACACGACACACCAAAAACGCTTCCAATGTGTGCCGTGTTGTAAATGCTCTATCTGTCCGTAAATTTGCCTAATTGCCAAAAGTTGTATTGCTTTTTTGGCACATTGATTTCTATTGTAATTTGACCTTCTATTGTTGTATTTTTCTAATTGCTGTATTTTGCTGTAATTTGGTTTCTATTGTTGACAATAGCATTACAGAAAAATTAATTGTTTTCTATTGGTTTGCACTGTTTTAATTTATTGTCAAATGATCCAGCCAAATGAGCCAATACAAATCAATGAAAAATCAACAGAATGTTAGAAACCAATAGAATTTCTCCATTGTTTTTTTATTAAATTTTTGACCATGGCAGGGCTGGCGTATCATCGACCGTAGCGCGTTTTTACGTTTCCAACACAACACGACACACCAGAAGTGCATATCTACTGTGCCGTGTTGTAAAATGCGCAATCTGTCAGTAGATTTTTCTAATTTTTATTTCGTCTAGGACGAGATAAAATCGGTGAACGGGACCTATTTTGGCGTTTTATGTAACCTGTCACTACAGTCAGCCATTTTACCCACGTGGTCAGCCAAATGAATTTCCCGCCAAGAATCACGTGACCTAAAATCCATGCATTTAACGACCTGTTCGGTGGTGTCACCTGCCGTTGAAAAGCCAACCTACAAATGGCCCTGAAATCCCCGGTATGTTAGCTGCATGTTGGATCATGTTTCCTTCTGCGCTTTGAGATTTTCCTAGTAAAAAGGTGCAATTATTTCGTGATGTTATGCAATTGCAGAAGGGTAAACTTGCAGTGAACGAAAACGTGTTTGCTTCTTTTCGTTATGCTTCCAGTTATTCGCCGGTCTAGCAAAACCTTGATTGTGTGCCATGCAGGACCTATATAGCGGTATATATGACCGTATGAACCAATTGTGATAATTTTTACCGGTTTTAATTATTTTAACCCTTTCATCCGAAAATGTCCGTGCATCTGGATGCGTTTTGTGGGTCGACGTTTTGGGTAAGATTCACATTTTCTGATTTATCCGACCAATTAGGTCTGTTTCTTCTTGCATTTTTTTTTCAACTTGCATACAGTGACCTGTCAAACTTTGAACTTCCGAGCTAGTACAATCGTATTAACCTTGTGTTCCAAAATTTGATTCACTATTTTTTTAACAATACAATTGTACAACAAGTTTTGCATTAAATTGGCTAGTTTTACAGCAGCTAAAGTATATACTAGTATAGTCCTAGAAAATCGATAAATATTAACGATTATACAGACATTGGAAAAAATTGCGTGAAGCATGACCTGGTTTCTGATATAATGTAATTTGGATGGAATCCAATTATAAGATTATCCAACATCCAACAAAAAAATGAAGGATGAGTGTTCAGACTTAAATGTTTAAATCTGACTAAATTTCATGGACGTAAATGCAAGTTCAGTGAATTTATTATTCAGGAACTAAAAGCATTTGTATCAATTAAAGGATCAACAAGTCGGTGTTATCAATAGCATTTTTTATTATAACAAATTGCAATTTACACATATTGTATAACATTTTTCCATGATCAACTCATTTTAATATAATGTACATATTTTTTTTGTCAAAAGCATTTTTTCTACTCCGTATACAACTATAGTAAAACCTGGTAAAGTGACCAACTCTGTATATATATAATGACCACCTGTATACAGTGACCGAATTCGGACATTTTTTGGGTGGTCACAGGCTTTAGCAAGTTTTACTGTATTGATTGGCTCGATTGTATGCCAACTTTCTAAATATATGTTAATTAGTGTTATGTAGATATTATGTGTTCTGAAAAGGTTTCTTTGCACAACAAAACAACGAGTTATGTTTGTCATATTTTTTTTAAGGGAAAATTGCTTTGAAAACATGGAAAATTAAGAGAAAATTTGGGAGCCCATGCTGAAATTAGCTCAAAATAATCGTTTTTGGATGCAATGCCTCAAAGCGTTGCAAAGTTTTGATTTGCACCCCATTGTTTGCACGTAGCATGTGCACATTATACTGGTGTAACCTTCCAAAAGAGTTCAGATTCTTGATTGACATTGCCACACCTGATATTCAACAGTGGAATTCAAGGTTGGATTTATGTGTAAGCCTATCCTATAAATCCTATAAATCATTTAAATAAAACAAAATTGACGATGGTACTTCAGATGAAGACATGTGGAGAAATAAACATTTGACAATACGTATAAGCTAAAGTACCCCTCTATAGTGACGTTCGGACCTCGTACTTAATAAAAAAAAAATTTTTTCTACTATTAGCTGGTGAAAATAAGTTAGGCTATTATTTATAGGCCTATATGCATGTACGTACGTGCTTCAGTTTAAAAAAAGTCGAAATGTTGGCTTCCCTGTATGTCATTAAAACAACCAATGCTTCCTTACATGTATTGTTAAAATATTGTTACATGTATTGAGAAAATAGACAATTGCTCAAACCTGATTTTGGATTTAAGTAAAATTGGAATAAAGGAAATGAAAATATTAAATTTATGTATCTTTTGAATTTTTAGTAGGCCTGCATGTTTTAAATCTAACGTTTTTGCCTTTAATAGTTCCCATGAAATAGAAAGCATAGACTACCTTTATAAGAGCACTTTAAACCTTCAGTAATTAAATTTTTAAGTGTATAGCTAGCCTTAAAATTTGCCTACTCATGCTTATTATTCTTATCTTTTTTTTTTTTTTGCATATTGTCATGCCATATGGCCAGTATACGACTATATATTTTAGTTTCACCTGTTCTGATCTATTAAAGAATTGTTATTTATTGCAGTCATCTGGGTATCGTGCAAACAATTTCCTTTATAAAGGAAAAAATGCATGTCTTAAAATTATAATTAATCTAGTATCTTGTATATTGCATAATAATGTACAAACTAGCTCTTTTGGCCAAGTTTGATACTACTTGTACACAGTACAGTGTGTAGTGTATAGCCTACTGGAAATGCATGTACAGTAGGCTATATAACGTATACATGACAAAAAATGCATGCATCTCGTCGGGTTAAGTCATCCTTAGTGAATTTAGGGTTTCTGACTGATTATAGAATTATGAAGCAATCTGGAATACCACAAATCCTGATGTCACCGATTGTTTTCAAAAAACCGTACTCATATGGTTGCCATGTGCCTTTCTTTGGATTTTTGCACCATTTCTGGTACTTTTTACGCTAAGGAGTAGGAACTGCAACATTCCATGGACAATATTGAACATAACAAAACTGGTAATAATCTTTTTTTTTCTCAAAATACCTGTATTTCACGTGTGTCTACGAAAAATTACCAAAAATCTAACTTTCTCATCCGCAGGTATCTGTAGCTATACTTGCCTTACTTATGCTCATAGAGCTATCTTATAATGTCTACATATACGTACAAGGCGAATCCTTGCCAAAAGTCAACTATTATGCACCATTCGTCCAATTTGTCACTTTTGTAAGTAGCATATTTCAACTTTTGCGATTTGTTTGCCTTAGATGAAATATATAAAATTTGGATTAACTACTGGTTGGATAGATGTGCGATAGATAATTGGCCAAATTGAGTGACCGCCAGGAAAAAAACATATTTTTGCGAATTTGTAAACCAGAAATAAAAATGAAGGCCTTTTGAGAGATGCGCCGTTATATTACCACTGAACACGTGGTCTTAATGAAGCGTTGTTATGATATAATATGATTGAGGGCATTCCGCTTCTAAATTTCAGCCACTTCAAAACCCAAAGCTGCCCACTTGTCATGAGCAGATGCGAAACAATTTAAATATTTGGTCTATTTTATTACATGTATGTCTAGGCCAAAATAGAAAACGTGACCGGGGTTAATTATTATTTGGGACTTTTCTTTAAACTGCATTTGCCCTTGAAATCGCATTTGTTGGATGGTGTCTCCTAAAATTGATCGATTGCTATAAAACTTTTTTGAAATTAACAATGCAACCTTTAAAAAAACTTACTGTTCATGGCATTTTAAGTTGTTTTTGTAGTCAATTAAAAGTGTTCTAGTTTTCTGAGACTTAAAAAAAATGTGGTTTATTTAAACAAACTGCAGAATCTTTTTTTCAAAATTTCCAAATCTTTCTTTAAATTATATGTATTTCGAAGGTGTTATTGAGTGAGTTACTCTCAAAGATTGCTAAATTTTAAATACGTATATTTAAATCCGTTAATTTGTCTACAGGACGTTATGACCCCTAATTATTATTTGCTCTTGAATGATTCCGTGTATAAAACATGAAGGTTACATGTATTAATAGTGCTGTGGTATATCCCTGTCCCACCTTTCTGCTGGAAATAATGAATTAACTTAAATTGTTAGTCACGCCATTACATGTATAACACCATGCACCCATTGTTATCTTCTTAAAAAAATGGATAAATTCATCTCATATTAATTCAAGATTATTTTCCAAACTTGTATTCTCTGTTATTTGATTTTTAGATTTTGGCAGCAGCATTAATTGCATTAGAGAGGAAGAAAGGAGTTCAGTCATCCGGGATCATGTTCATCTTTTGGTTTTTGCTAATGATCTCAGGGGTAGTCCGATATAGATCTCTTTTTATGCAAGCGTTTGATTCGGTAATTTTTGTCTTTGAATTTTTGCACATTATTGTTGGATTCTACAGTTGGCTTGTGAATTTCTAATAAAATATTTTTTTTTGTTGGTTCATGCTACAGGAATCCAACCCAAATGAGTTTGCTTATGATTTGTATATGATTTATTATCCGTTTATTGTGGTCATGTTTGTGCTATCATGTTTGGCTGATAGTCCACCTAGCTTCAAAGAATTAGGTGATGACGACGAGGTAATTTTTTGAGATGCTTCCTAAAATTAAACACATTATTGTGTTGTGATTATTGATTGTGATTTTCATTTTCAGAATCCTTGTCCAGAAGAAAGTTCCTCGTTCTTATCAAAGCTATTGTTTACCTGGTTTGACAGGTATACAGGACTGTTGAATTGCTTGATTTAGTTACATTCCAAAATTATTAAATTGGATCATATTTCGGGAAAGTTCTAAAAATAATATTGTTTGACAAATCATGATAGTTCTAGTCATGTACAAACTTGTTTAGTGTAAATGTTAGATGCTACGTGTGAAGCTCGTAATTAGCACCGGGAACTAAATTTGTGCATTCATTATTTTAATTCAAGCATGGCATGGTTCGGTTATCACCATCCATTGGAAAGGAAAAATCTGTGGTCTTTGATTCATCAACACAAATCAAAATACGTAGTGCCTTGGTTTGAAAAAAATTGGTTGAATGAAGTTCGTAAAAACGGAGGGTGAGTCTTACAGTTCTTTTTTTTTCCCTGAAATCCTACCATTTCGAGATCCTCTTCCATCATTTATTCTATAGATTTAAAATTCCGTGTATTCCGAATGCTAAACCGAAGGCTTCGTTCTCCGCCAAGAAAGAAGAAGTGGATTTCACTCCGGCTAAAGAACCCGATGCAATCTTCCGCCAGCCGTCTCTCGCTAAAGCACTCTTCAAGACATTTGGAGCGGACTTTTTGTGCGGTGGTTTCTTGAAATTCATAAGCGATATTCTTCTCTTTACAAATCCAATGCTGCTCGAGTAAGTGTTTGGGGTATTTGCGTTGAATCTGAACCTTTTTCTCGCCATCTAATTAACATTATTTTTTTTTTTTGTAAAGCTTGCTTATTGGATTTGTAACCAGCGGAGAACCCCTTTGGAAAGGTTTCTTTTACTCTGTTCTGATGCTGCTCGTTGCAGTCTTGCAGTCGCTCTTGATGGGACGGTACTTTTACAAAATGTTTGTTCTTGGACTCCAAGTGCGCACTGCGCTTATTGCATCTATTTATAAAAAAGTAAGTGCACATATGACTTTCACGCTCATATGACCCACCATAGCAAACCTTGTCCATGTGGAAAAAATAAAAAAGTCAAATTTTAGTGGATTAGCAAGGCTAATCTCTCTTTCCCTTAGACTTTAATTGGGCCCTTTCTAGCCTCATGCAGATGCCTAATTTGGGCTCTTTCTAGACTTGTTGTCTTTGGGCCTTTTTTTAGATGTAGATGCCTTTGGGCAATTTATAGCATCAGATGCATATGGGCCCTTTCTAGACATGGTTGTCTTTGGGCCTAAACTAACCCACCCAATGTGTGGAATTTTCCATGTCCGTAAATATTTGGTGGCCCATTTTTCCTTGGCTATTTCTTGGTAAATTAATGTTAGGATTGGTTTGTGTCCCGATTACATTTTTTTCTTCTTTATTTTAATTTACGATTTATAGGCTTTGGTTTTGTCCAATTCGGCCAGGAAGTTGTCCACCATGGGTGAAATTGTAAATCTGATGTCTGTTGATGCTCAACAAATCATGGATTTGGCTCCATATTTGCACGTCACTTGGTCGTCTCCACTGCAGATCGCTTTGGCTTTATACTTTTTATGGCAAACGTTAGGACCTTCTGTGCTGGCTGGACTCGCCGTCATGATCCTTCTCATTCCCTTTAGCGCTGTTATAGCAAAGATCCTCGAAAAATTGCAGGTCACTTACAAAATAATTAATTTATAGCTTTAGAAATGCGAGGTTTTGCCGAGATCTCATTTCGTCATCTGATTTTCAGCTTAAGCAAATGAGTACGAAAGATCAGCGTGTCAAAATGATGAACGAGTTACTAAATGGGATGAAAGTAGGTGTCCTAATTAATTATAAAAATCATGCGGTAGCTATTTAAAAATGATTATTCACAATCGGCTATTTAAAATTCGCCGTAGGTATTAAAATTGTACGCTTGGGAGCCATCGTTTGAAAAGCAAGTGCTAAATGTCCGAGAAAAAGAACTCGGCTACCTAAGGAAGGGTGCATATGCAGTTGCTGCAACGTCTTTCTTGTGGATGTGTGCCCCTTTCATGGTGGGTATAATGGCATCTGTGCATAATCCTTAAATTAAACGACCTATAACTTGCAGGTTTTTGCTTCTCATTTTTGCAGGTTACACTGGCATCATTCGCAACCTTCATCCTTATTGACGATCATAACATTCTCGATGCTTCTAAAGCGTTTGTGTCTCTTGCGATTTTTCAAATCATTAGCATCCCAATGAGTTTTTTGCCCATGATGGTAGTGTTTTTAATCCAGGTAAACGAAATAACTTATAATATATTTTAAAATATATATATATTTTTTTAATTAGCAGTGTTGATAACAATAAACAAAATAAGGTTTTGAGTAAAGGAAACATCCAATTTTGTAGCAAATTATTTTTTATTAAATTGTTTTTATTAGTACAAATATTAAAGTGGAGATTTTTCTGCAGTGTTAGCATGATGTTTTGCGTAAAAGCCCCACCCTAGCTCCGAAGGGGGAAAATTTATATTAAAAAAGAGGGGGCCTTACACGAGTATAAATATGGTAAATCTGACATTCAACTTATTTTCTAGGCGTCAGTTTCATTAAGGCGTTTAAATACATTTCTGTGCAATGATGAACAAAAGCTCGATAGCATCACTCATGAAAACAGTGAAGGCAAGATAGCACATTACAGATTCAAATTTCGCGACAATCATCTGTCAGTGTTTTCTAAGAGAAATTTATTTCTCCGTTGTAGTTGATCCTATTGTCATGGAAAATGCGTCCTTCTCTTGGGGCCTTGAAGAGGAAGCCACATTGACGGACATTAATATGATAGTTAAAGAAGGCAGCTTGGTGGCGGTCGTTGGCCCAGTTGGCTGTGGGAAGTCCTCGCTTATGTCTGCGTTAATAGGTGATATGGACAAATTGCACGGCAAAATAAACATTAAGGTTTGTAATTTCAATGAAACTTTGATGTCTTTGCATGGGTGTCTAGGAGAGTATATAAACAGCGTGTACTGCAGTGAAGCCTTCATACATGGCAATTTTGCATCTTATATTTGTAGGGTTTGCTTGCATATGTTCCCCAGCAAGCGTGGATTCAAAATGCAACTTTAAAGGACAATATTCTTTTTGGGAAGCCACTCGACAGCGATTTATTTAACAAGTGCATCGAAACGTGTGCTTTGAAAGCCGATTTGGACATGCTACCTGGTGGCGATCTAACGGAAATTGGAGAAAGGGTGAGCAGCGATAACTCCCCCAAGTCTTTACCAAATTAGAAAAGTTTATTTTCAGTCAATGGGAATTGATTTTTTAAGGGGATTAATCTCAGCGGTGGGCAGAAACAACGAGTAAGTCTGGCCAGGTCGGTATACAGCAATGCCAGCGTATATCTCTTGGACGATCCGTTAAGTGCTGTCGACGCACACGTCGGACGGCATATTTTTGACAACGTCATTGGTCCCAACGGAATCTTAAAAAGAAAGGTGCTTTGAAACTTTAACTGTAGAAGCGTGCCGCAAATTAAATTGATGCTATAACATCGTCAGATCGTCTCATGTTGCAGACTCGAGTTTTAGTGACGCACGGGATAACCTACCTGCCGCAAATGGATTGCATCGTTGTTTTAAGCGGGGGCGCCATATCTGAAATGGGAACGTACAAGGAACTTTTGTCAAAGAAAGGCGCTTTCGCTGATTTTTTGTTGAATTATCTCGAAAACGAACAGGAGGAGGATGTAGAATGTACGGTAGCAGAACTTTTTTTTTAAACTGCGATAGATCGTACGTCGTTATAACATTGCATTTTGTTCTCAGGTTTAGAAAAAATGAAGGAAGAGATCCTAGCCAATATTGGACCCGAGTTACAACAGTGAGCATTTTTTTTAGCATCTCGTAATCATGGCTTCTATGTTTTTTCCAACTGTACGCAACTGTAAAAATACGATTCGCAGGCATTTAAGAAGACAGATTTCGATCACTAGAAGCCACGCATCCGAAGACGCTTCCTCGGTGAGTGGAACGTCACCACGTAAATTTGTTCACAGTCTTAGCTTGGATTCGTCCGCAGCACAACGGATCTCGAAAGACGATGGATTTCCTAAACATGCTAACGACAACAAGGCTACGACTGAATTGATTACAAAAGAAACGGTCGAAACTGGAGAGGTACTTGCATGAATGCTGTACTTTGCGTTGATTTTCAACTCGATGTTGTGAATAATTATAACTTGTTTTCTCCCTAACTCCCGCCCCCACTACAGGTTCAAATGGCAGTCTATTTATATTATTTCAAAGCTGTTGGATATACGCTGGCATCGACCATATTGCTATTCGATATCTTATCATACGTTTTAATCGTGGGTGCAGATCTTTGGCTGAGCGCTTGGAGTAACGACAAGCCAAACGTGAATGGTACTCAGGACATTGCACTGCGTGATCTTCGGCTGGGAGTTTATGGCGGATTGGGTTTAGCGCAAGGTATTTATCCGCATTTTTCGTTACGTATTGAGATCTTTTAAACTCAAGTTGCGCTCATTCGATTTCAGCTATTTTCGTTTTTTGCGCGGCCCTCATTCTTGCATTCGGTTCAATTCGTGCGGGCAATTTGCTGCACGCTGACATACTCGCCAATATCATGCGCTCCCCAATGTCCTTCTTTGACACAACTCCATTGGGTCGGATTGTGAATCGTTTTTCCAAGGACGTGGATGTTGTCGATCAGAGCATACCGGAGACTATGAATCAATTCCTCATGTGTGGCCTGCAAGTCGTTTCTACCATCGTTGTCATTTCCATCAGTACTCCGATATTTATTGCCGTCATAATACCATTGTCAGTACTTTATTTTTTCATACAAGTAAGTTGGGGATGCGTTATCTCGGTCGCAACTGCTCCGAATGCAATCCTGCTCACCGTCGCGCTTGCTTGTGTTTACAGAGGCTTTATATCGCCACTTCGCGCCAGTTGAAACGACTGGAGTCTACGTACAGATCCCCCATATATTCCCATTTCTCGGAAACAGTGACGGGCTCTTCAACCATCAGGGCCTACGGCAAGCAGCTGGATTTCATTCGGCAGTCCGAGAAAAAAGTTGACGAGAATCAAATCGCTTATTTCCCTAGCATCGTTGCAAATCGGTGAGCGAGGTGACGTTTTTTTATCATTTATTGGTTATTTTACCATCTGTAATAAATTCTACGTTTTTTAATTTATCCAGCTGGCTCGCAATTCGCTTGGAATTTCTGGGGAGCCTTATAGTTTTTGCAGCTGCCATATTCGCCGTACTCGCAAGAGACACCATCAGCGCAGGAATCGTTGGCCTGTCGCTCAGCTACGCGTTATCGGCAAGTCGAATTTAGTTGAAAAAATAGTTAAAAGTTGCCCCAAAACGTGTTCTGCTTGGTTTGCCGTAAAAAAAATGTTAAGATAATCGGACATAGAATTATTTTCTATGAGATTTTGCATGTTTTTGATAGATCCCATGGTAA